>CP135556.1:1481559-1565374 GCA_032402905.1 Khaya senegalensis | reverse complement strand
CCCCTTCCGTCACAACATTTTGACCCAACCACTATAATTCGTGAGAAAGTTTGAAGCAATACACTTTAATATATCAATTATAATAATATAATAAAATTATTTAATTAATTAAAATTTTTTAAATAAATTAATTTTATTATATATAACATAAATAGTACGATATAATTATTTAATTAATAAAAATAAATATTTATTTATTAATAATAAATTAAAAATATAAAAAATAATGTGATATAAATTTCTAAAATTTTTATTCACCACGAATGAATGAATATTTCTCTTTATTAATTAAATAGTCTTATCACATTAACTATACTTAGGTGATATGATAATTTTACTTAAGATTTTCTCAATTAATGAGAAGATAGAAATATATTTATTGATAAAAATTTTAAAAAGAGAATAAAAAATTAAATAATAAAATTTATATTAATATATATTTTATAAATTAAATAATTTTATTATATTATTATAATTAATACAATATAATAATTTTACCCACAACTTTTCCCTTAATATATCATAATTCACATCAATTATCGCATACAACTCATTTTATGAAATTTTCTAAAGGTAAACATTCGCACTAATCATAACATATAATAATTAATTAATTAATTAATTTTGCAAGTAAAGACAATAAAATATTTAAATGCATAGAATAATAAATGATATTATATTTAAATTAATTAAAATATACTATTTATTAAAAAAAAAAAGTATATAATCTGCTTTTTGCTTAATGCAATACGTCCATGAAAAGTGAACAAAGACAGGGGCAGTATTGGAATTTTAAACATATTTTTAAAGTGTAATTTAAATAAAATTTAAAATTATATTAATTTAAAATTAAATTTTAATTAAAATTTGAGATTCGATGGACCGTCTATGTCGTGTATCCTAAGGCCACGGCCGGCTCCTCTCCTTGTTATTGAGCCACCCGCCCGCCACGACCGAATATGCTTTATTAAATTCCAAGTTGCAACATGAAACTTAGTGATTGTACTGTAGCGCCTAAGATAATAAATCGTTTTCATGGGGGGCATTTATCACTTGCCTCCCTCAGGTTTGAGATTTTATCACTTAGATATCATCTGTTTTGTTAACAGATACTTACCACCCCTAGCGTTATCTGACTGTTATACTCATTGGAAGAAATGGTATGAAATGGTATGAAAAGGTATGTAATGACGTATTTACCCTTCCCACGACTTAACACAGCTGCCGTAGTTGATAACCAGTGGGTTAAGCCATTTTTGGTTAAGAAAAACCACCAGCCGCTGTTTTCGCTCATTCCAACAACTGTCCGATTCGCACGCCGGTAAAATCAGCGTAATTGAAGCCACAAATTTGCACGCGGCCACTGCTGTTGTGCTCCTCGTCGTCGTGGCTACAAATTCCGACATCGCTATCAGATTTTCGGCTACCATCAGCCACTCCCTGACGCCACTGGCAAACCCCTCTCAAAACCAAATTCACGAATTCTGCAGTACCTAAATCCAAACGCAACTATAAACCAAAAATTACCGCAAGCTTATGAATACTTTGCAGGTCTATTCAGTGACGGTGCAGCCAAAGCCTTTCCTCTTGTAAGTTCGATTTTTGTTCTCTCTTTCCATCGGTAAAGTTCGATGAGCAAATAGTGTGCAATTTTACTAAGCAACAGTCGAAGTTACAGATTTATCCTTTTGCTCCGTTAAAATGGTTGAAACGGTGTGGTAACGTTAGGGGTGGTAAGTGTTTATTATAAGAAAAGATTATATCCAGGGGATAAAAATTCAAACCTCGGGGTGGTAAGTGATAAATCCTCTTCTTGAAGAGACTGAGAAATAGAGAGGATATTCTCATGCCCATATGACGAATATTCTAATCCCAACCCACGTCAAAACAAATTCATTTTGCAGGTCCAATCATTTACGACTCTTATTTAAGAACTTGCAACCCCGTATTATATGATCGTCGATCACTGGAATATTTCGTCTGTTTGCCGTTGACGAAGGAGAAATTGGCTGTACGGATAGGATCATGAAGTTTTGGAAAAGTCTGAGCTTATTGATCGAAGAGACGTTGCCCGATTGGCGTGACAAGTTCTTGTCGTATAAGGATTTGAAGAAGCAGTTGAAATTGATCTATCCGAAAGATGGAGAGAAGCAGCAGTTGAACTGTGATGGTAACAGCAATAAACGGCCCAAATTAGAGGGACCGGAGAAAGAGGAGGGAGGAGATTGCGCGAGTAGTAGGGAGGAGAATGAAGAGACGAAGCAGGTGAATCAATTCCTCAAGTTGTTGGAAGATGAGATAGAGAAGTTTAATGCATTTTTTGAAGAGAAAGAAGAGGAGTATGTTATCAAATGGAAGGTATCTTATTTATATATTTATTTATCCTCATATCTTTTAATTTTTGTTTAATGGGCCTAGAATTAAAGTATTTGACAGTTTGATGAGATGTTTATCGTGATGTAAGAAACTGTATTTTCTTGGAATTATTTTTTGGAGAACAATATTAGAAATGGTACCATAAAAATTTAGTCTTGAATTATGTCTAGAGGATGAAAAATCTTCTGTGTGGAGAATGGAAAAGAGTGGATTACTTGTATTTCCTTTAAGTTTTGTTTATATTCACTGATCCAGGCGTTTGGGTTTGTATTTTTGTGGCATGTGCTGAATGTGGAGTGGGTGGTTCTTACTTTTGTTGATGATTAAAAGTGTTTCTTTCACATGATTCACGTGTACTGCATTTGGTGGCATGGAATTTGTGCATAGAATTAGGATTGGATGGAATTAGAGAACTGGCATCTCTAGTTTGACTCAATTTCAAGGACAAGGTTTTGATCCCTGCTACTGGTTAGATTTATTTCTCCTGTGTTAGTTTTGCTATTCTTTTACTAATTTGTGGAATGTGTTTATTGGTGTGGGTTACACCCTGTGCTTGTGGCAAGGAAGGGAATTTGATACTTCATTGTATTCTGAAACTAGAAATATTTTTGTGCATGTGGTTGAAATACAGGAGTTGCAAGACAGGGTAGCAAAGGCCAAGGATTCAAATGAAGAGTTGATGAAAGTCGGAAGGGAGATAGTTGATTTTCATGGGGAGATGGTTTTGTTAGAGAATTACAGTGCCCTTAACTACACAGGTATTTTTCTTCCTCTTAATCAGTTGACTCAGCTTTAACTTTTTAAGTCCATCAAAACGGGTGTTTTTGATTGCTGGTGTTCATGTACACAGTGCACAAATACCAAAGGAAAAAGATGTGTTGCTGGTTTTCTAAATGATTATCATTTCAATAATATTGCGAATGCCTCGCTTAAGACATTGTTATTTACCTTTCTGTGACTACCAGTTGGCTGCTACTACAATAGTTTTGACACTAGGATGCTACAATAGTTGTAACAAGATTTTGGTTGGACGGGGGCAGCTTAAGTTCCATTTTCTTTTGTAGTTTTAATGCTTCTAATGGAATTTAATTTAATGAGTTTTGTTTTTAGTTGGGGTTAATTGTCCTAGATGGATGGATATTGTAATAACTGATGGGGGTAAAATACTCTCTTGATTTAAATGAATTGTATGGGTGAGGAACCTCTCTTGGTTTAAAGAAATTGTGCGGAGAGAAATATGACTGTCTTTTGAATCCTTTGGTAACTGATACAAAATAGTGACGTGGATTGATTGATTATACAAAGGCAATCATTATGGTGCAATTGTGTATGGTGAGAGGGAAAAAGGGAGGGAAAGGCAGAGAATATGATTTGTGTGTTCTATATTATTACACATAGGTTATGCCTTCTTATTGGCGGCGGCAAAGAATATTGTAGGGCCTGAGCCTTTTGTGTAGATGGAGTTTGGATTCTGGTAACAAGTTGGAGGGATTTTAGTTTGGGGATATTGGCTACTTGAAGATTTGGGACTAGTTTACCCAGGTGATGCATGATATAAATACTGCAAAAAATATGGGCAGTTGAGAAAGAAATTAGCCATCAGATGGACGATTTGAATCAACAAAGGAATTGTTTGTTTCGTTTTTTGTTGATTTTTTCTTTTCTTGGTTTGGAAGTTTAGACAACTTACTGTCTTTTATCTTGATTGACCTTACAGGACTAGTGAAGATATTGAAGAAATATGACAAGCGAAGCGGTGCTCTTATTCGCTTGCCCTTCATAAAAAGTGTCTTGCAACAACCATTCTACACAACCGATGTGCTCGACAAACTTGTGAAAGAGTGTGAGACTATGCTTGATGACATTTTTTCCATGAATGAACCATCGGCTTCATCAGGAGCAACTGAAGGGAAAGGGGGCAATGACTCGAAAACATCTACTGAAAACAAAGAGAGGCCTCTCCCAGGCTCCAAAGAGCTTGCAGAGATTGAGCACATGGAGAGTATGTACACGAAGTTGACACTGTCAGCATTGCGTGTCTTAAAGGAGATTCGATCTGGAAGTTCAACAGTAAGCATGTTTTCACTCCCTCCTCTCCAAAGTAATGTGATGGAGGTTGACTGGAAGAATGTTCCTGTCGTGGAACAAGCTGCCAAATAGTTTCTCTTGGGGAAAGTTTGCAGGCCGGGCCTGGAACTTCAACTCTTCTTTCCACCCGTACAAATTAACTGATACCTATAAAATTGTTGTATGTTTAAATCCGTATGCTCTTTGATACATCATATATAGCTGACCTTTTTTTGTAGAAACTTTTAATTACTGGAAGGATTTAGATTGATCTATTATGTAAACTGATGCATTTGGATTTTGAGTGTCGATTTACTTGGTTGCAGTCTCAGACTCTCAGGACATGGTCGTTTACCTGCCCTGATGGATAGATGTTTTGGTTTTGGAGTTGTGTTTCTTGGTTTCCCTCTCCTGGCAACAACTGCCTTTTCATTTGTGCCATTAATTACGTGTGGTCAGATTATTATAATTAGAAGTGTCAAACGAATCGAGTCAGGTTGGCCTGCAAAATATACGTCCATGCAGGTCGACGGGTCAAGCTAAGCTCAGTCTGGATTTGTCAAAAAATTGTTAGGTCTGACACGACGTGTAGGCATAGGTCTTAATAGGTTGTATTGGACCGGTCCGTAGATTTATAATATTTTATTAATATTTAAATAATTATAAAAGTTCACAGACTGCTCGGATATTTTGACACTTCTAAGCACAATTTGTTTAATTTTATTTTTCTTAAAGTTGTATGTCTCAAATACAAATCAAATAAATAAAGGAAGAAGTTACAAACTCTGTAATATTAATGAAGTAAAACATTGGATTAACGAGCGCCTGTAGCTCAGTGGATAGAGCGTCTGTTTCCTAAGCAGAAAGTCGTAGGTTCGACCCCTACCTGGCGCGATTCCGTTTTAATTATTGTCATCATTTTTAACCTGTTTATGCACTGGTTGCTGAACTTTCTTTAATCCATGAATCAACCATTCACATCACCAAGTCCTGTAACCGAACATCATAGGAACACGAGACTTTTGGGTGGTCCTGGTTTTTCTACTTCTTCAAACCTTGCCAAAACGAGTTACATGAATGACCTAACATTCACAAGAAAACATCTCTATGGTGGCAGAAGCACCAGGCTAGATCCAAGTGTTCTCTAACGGTTCTGTAAAACGCTTTGCTCGTGATATTTTTCATGCCTCAAGTGAATCATTTAATGGGTACGAGTTCAAGGATGTGATCCTTGACCCACTGAAGCCGATCACTGGAAGGATATTCCTTCCTCATTCTGCTCCCTCGAGCTATGCCCGGTTTCCTATTCTGGTTTGCTTTCATGGTGGTGGTTTTTGCATTGGCTTAACCACATGGTTTGGTACCATCGCTTCCTTGGAGACTTCTCTGTTGCATCCTAATGCATTGTCCTTTCCATTGATTATCGCTTGGCACCCTAGAATAGCCTCCCTGTAACTTTTGACGATTGTTACAGCTCACTTGGATGGTTATGTAATCAAGTAAACTCCGAACCATGGCTCGCGAAAGCTGATTTTAGTAGTGTGTTTCTCTCCGGTGACAGTGATGGAGGGAAAACACATCGAGTTGCTATCACAGCATTGAGGAACTAAGCTCTTGATGTTAAGATCAAACGATTGTTACTCATGCATCCTTGTTTTGACAGTCAAAATAGAACACAGAGAGATGGCCGATGGGGCATCAGCCAATGTGGCTATGAATGATATGTTTTGGAAACTAAGTGTACCAGAGGGGTCAACCCGTGATTATTTTGGATGTAATTTTGAGAAACAAGATATGTCTCTGAAAGAATGGAATCGGTTTCCACCAGCAGTAGTTTATGCGGCCGGTTTGGATTTCCTGAAGGAAAGGGGCGTCATGCATGCAGAGGCTTTGAAAAACAAAGGGGTTAAAGAGGTGAGGCTTGTGGAAGCAGCGGGTAAGTCGCATGTGTATCGCGTATTTTACCCTGAATCTGAAGCCACTCTTCTGCTGCAACAACAGATGTGCAAGTTTATGAAGAGTTTTTAGCATCCCAGATGCTTACTATCAACATTTGTACAAGGATGTGAATAAATTATAGAACTAGAAACACATTCCGGTTTCATTGTGATGCAGTAATCCTGAATCTATACCATTAAATGCCATAAACTTTATGAAGATTCTAACTTCTCTATCTGAGAATATTCAATTTCAAATTATGTCAAAATCCTTCCATATCCAGCTGAAGATGACAAGAGGCAAGAAGAGTTCTGGCACAATCGACTTTGATTCTACTCGCCTCCAACCATCTAATGACATGAAATCAAAATATGACAACAATTATACTCATGAATTTGCTGTGACACAAGATAATCTGCTTTGTGACAAGCATAACATCTGCAATTCAATAGCAAGTATGAGAAAAGTTATACACATTGATGATCATGAACGTTATACAATAAATAATTCACAGTATTATACCTATATAGAAACCCAAATTACCTATACATTAAATAACTTAAACTTCGGTCATATGTATCCCAACAGATAACCATATCTATGAGCACAACATACAGTCTCTGAGGTGCAATCTAGACGATTTAGAGCCTGTTTCAAATTTTGTACTCACAATGAAACTGGCGCACCCAGGCACTTCACTCATCAAAAGTACTCATAAAACCACCAATGAAGCCAGCTCCGTTACAATTGCCACAGAGCATGTCCTTTTTGCCACTGCAAAAAGACTTTACTAATTCACAATTGTACATGAAGCATAAACATAAGTTACGTAGGACTGATAGTGGAGTAAAAGACAATGAAAGAGAACCCCAAAACATATTGGGTTACCCGCAAAGCCAACATGAATCACCAGCTTTAAATTGTCCATTGAAGACATCTTCAGAGTTCACTCCACTACCTTTGCATTGAGAGCATTGGACAGCACCTGGTAACAACAAAATCTAAAATCAGCCGAACCTATTTTTATTGACAAAAAGGAAACACACAATTTTCACATCCCTAATTCTCATAATTTATCCAAAACTCAAAATGGAGTTAAAATACGACAACATGACTGATTGTTTAATCCTATGTACAGCCAAACAAAGAGTCCTCTCTCTATTTAAACCACTGCAAAATCTTTACTCCATTACATTTCATTTTAGCCAAAGGCAAACCTGCAGTCTTAATAGATTCAAAACCCAGTACCAAACTCATTTCATTCTTCGCACAAGACCACAACATTCTTCACACTCTTTGTAATTTGTCGAGTTGTCTTACAAATTCGTTAAAGAAGTACTGTGAATGCCATAAAGCTCACCATTCCCATCACAATCAGCACATATAACACTATTTGGCTTTGTGGGCTTTGTGTTTCCATTATTTCCTGCAGCCTATCACCAGACAAAGCAGTAAAAATATATTTCGATGAAGCAGAACGTACAGATTACAGAGCTAAACTAAAAATTGTTATAGACTGATATAAAATAAAATCTAAATTTCCCAATTACCATCTCATCATTTCATTACGTATAACATTAACTACGACAAGCATTGATGAGAGATAAAACACAGAATTTAGATCATAAAAAAGATGCTAGAACTCTGTATTAGAAGAGGAGCAAACTCTAACCTCTGCTTTAACAGAATGAAGGTTAACGGTTACTGTTTTCCTAAGTATACGACGGATCAAAAAAGCCTTTCTCTCTGCAGCATTAGCTACATATGTCCCTGAGCATCGGGATTTACGGACAAGAAGACAGAAAAATAAAAGTTAAAATTGGATTCCGGTACTTGTATTGTATATACAACTTGCAGATGGAGATAAAGAGTAGGCAAAGTTACGTGGTTTTATTGTTACTGTGAAGGGAATTGCAGATGCTAAACATGAAGCAGAAGCCATTGAGGAACAGATTGATGAAAAGTGGTCTAGTTTTGCAGAGGCTGGCAATCGCAAAAACAGGATTAGATTGCATGGGAAATGGAGAACTTGGAAGTTGGAACTGCTGTGTTAATACTGCAGTCGAAGCCCAGTGCTGGCGTCTATAGGCCCAACCCTAATTATTGAAGATCCTATGTTAAACCAGAAGAAAGCCCAATACAAACATTAGGGGTAGTTTGGGCAACACGTTCAAATTTGGCCTCTATATAAGAAGCCCCCAATCGGTAACCCTAATGCTCTTTTTTCTCTCTTCGAATTCTCCACTGGCTCATATTTTTCCACTTTTTTTGGTTAATTATTTTCCTTTGCAGCATTCCCTTTCCAAACCCTAACCCTAAAACCCCGACCCACTTTTCCACAGACTCGCAGGTAGGCCTCGTTTTCAGTAAATCTCTAATTTTTCTCTCTCTCTCTTATTCTTTTTTTAATTCTCTGCGCGTTAAAACCCTCAGTTCTCTATAGTTTACCTTCGATTTGATATTTTAATCTGTAATTTTATTGGATTCAATACTCGAAACCCTAGTTATTGAAGATCCGGTGTTATTGATGTAGGAATGGGAGAAACAAGAGACAACGAGTACGAGGACGAGCTTCTCGACTACGAGGAAGAAGATCCTCAAGCTCCCGATTCCGTCGCGACCAAAGCCAACGGTGAAGCCGCCAAAAAGTCAGTGCTCTCCTTCGTTACTATTCTTTGGTTTATTTTATTTCCTTTTGTTTTCACGCATTTTTGTTGTCTCTAAATTGTTAACATGGTCGTGGGCCAGAAATCATAGTTGCTTATTTTTATTTTTATTTCATGTGTACAAATTCAGTGTTTGGCCGTGTAATTGACCAATTTTATATTCGTTCTCTCTTGCGAGCAGGGGCTATGTCGGGATACACAGTTCAGGATTCAGAGACTTCCTTTTAAAGCCAGAGCTTCTTCGTGCAATTGTGGACTCTGGATTTGAGCATCCCTCGGAAGGCAAGTAACTAACTTTCTTTTGCCAATTATTCTTTTATATTATGATGTATTGGATTTTTCTTCCGTAAATCTTTTAATTTGGATTATAAAGCTATTTATCTTTATGTCTGTATATGATATTTGTTATCTCCGGTTTTGTAATGAGGTCTCTTTGATTCTGTTACGCAAAATAATTTGCTTTTTGAAGTTGGTAATGTTTGTGGACACGTCCTGTTGATATATGATTTTAGATGTGATATTAATCGACTTTTGTTCATGTGCTTGAGAACTGTTGGATGTTGCCGTTTACAGCAGTTACAGAATTCACAAGTAATTTGCTGGATTCGATAACCAACTGTTTTGAAAAACTATTTTGAATATTTTTCCTAGTTTTCATTCTTGTGGATAGTAAACATGGTTATAATGATGCCATACTTCCTTGGTTTTCCATGTTATGCATGCCCTCTGTCTTTGTAGCTGTACTTGAGACCTAGGGCATCTTTGAGTTTACAAGAATTATGGAATTCTCAAGTAATTTGCACTGTTTCAGTGCTGAGTCTTGTTTCAAAATACCATTTTGAATACTTTTCCTATAAAAATACTGTTTCATGTTTCAGTCATTTTTATACATTAGGATGAAATCTGATAGAGATTTCAGTTTCATTTCCTGAAAGTAAACTTGGTCATGGTGGTGCCTTAGTTTTTGGGTTTTTCATATGATGCATGCAGTTGCCTGTTTTCTTAGTCTGAACTAATACAGTATTCTCACTCTGCTGCCCCTAAAATATATGTTATTGTTTATTTCAGGTAATATACTATCACACTATTGATTTCGGAGCAGTATTTGGTTTCGTAAAGCTTTCAATTAAAAGGATCAGGGAGATTATATTTTACTTACCTACGGTTCCTTCGATACGATTTTCTTTGGTTCTTCATCAGTGCAACATGAGTGCATACCTCAAGCTATTCTGGGCATGGATGTTATTTGCCAAGCTAAATCTGGAATGGGGAAAACTGCAGTTTTTGTTCTGTCAACTTTACAGCAAACTGAACCAAATCCAGGCCAAGTGACTGCCCTTGTTTTATGTCATACCAGGGAGTTAGCTTACCAGGTATCTTCAAAACTATTTTTTTTTCTTTTTGTTTCTATTATTGATTTCATTGGAATGTGTCCTCATATTTTCTATCCACCACACTTGTAGATTTGTCATGAGTTTGAGAGGTTCAGTACTTACCTGCCTGACATCAAGGTCGCTGTCTTTTATGGTGGTGTTAACATCAAAATTCACAAAGACTTGCTGAAAAATGAATGCCCCCAAATTGTTGTTGGGACGCCTGGGAGGATATTGGCTCTTGCCAGAGATAAAGACCTCTCTTTGAAGAATGTTAGGCATTTTATCCTCGATGAATGTGACAAGATGCTGGAATCACTCGGTATGCCAGATTTCCCATTAAAGTTTTGATGCAAATTATATGCCTTCTTCAAATATGGAGTGTTTGGAACTTCTTGTTCTTGGTTAGTTGTTCCTGCCTGTATTCACCATATGTGCTTTATTTTTTTGCAGACATGAGAAGAGATGTGCAGGAGATCTTTAAGATGACTCCTCATGACAAGCAAGTGATGATGTTTTCAGCAACACTCAGCAAAGAAATCCGCCCGGTCTGCAAGAAATTTATGCAAGATGTAATGTCTCATGGCCAGAACTACTTGAATTTAGAAATCCTTTTTTATTCATGCCAACTTTCTACCAAAGTTCCATAGAGTTTTAGTGGTGGATCCTTGACTTGCTTGCCATCAAGGCATTTTTTAATCATAAAGCGGAGAATCCAGTTAGATAGGTGGGGTAAATGGGAAACTGGGAAATATATTTCATGTCGCAATGTCATAGGATTTCTCAAACTTGTGGGATGTGTTGTCTTTCATTGTGCTTCCTTTTGTGTTCATGTAAGGCATAATTTTGTATGTAGTTGCCCTCTTTATTGGCTACTGTTGTGCGGCTACATTCAAAGTTTGGTATGCGAGAAGAATGGGTGGGTTGTGGGGGGTGGGTTGGATGTGTCATCTGAGTTGCAGTCAGTTACATGGTAGATAAATGTGTTGAGCAACAGCGGCCCTTGCTTGCTGTGACAGAAAAAGATATCTAAGAGCAGACAGTTCAGATGGAAGGAATCTCATCCATCATACATTTCGTACTGGATTCCATTAACTTGAGGAAGGTCCCTAATATGATTTACTATGACATTTGTTCCTTTCAGCCAATGGAAATATATGTCGACGACGAGGCGAAGTTGACTCTTCATGGTCTTGTACAGGTATGTGTTGAAACTTGCTGTTTGTGGTCAGCTACTAATTTGTTGACATTTGTATTGATTTCTTACCGTATTTGGAAAATGACAGCACTACATCAAATTGAGTGAGCCGGAGAAAAATCGGAAGTTGAACGACCTCCTTGATGCATTGGATTTTAATCAAGTTGTTATCTTTGTTAAAAGTGTAAGCAGAGCAGCAGAGTTGAACAAGCTACTTGTGGAGTGCAATTTTCCTTCTATATGCATCCATTCTGGCATGTCCCAAGAAGAAAGGTTTGTTCTTATGAATTCATTATTGTTGGTTATTAACTGCTTTCCATTGGCAGCTGTTAAATTATCTACTCATGTTCTTTATATCATTTGTTTCTGTTGATGCTTGTCTGATTTCTTGTAATAATTTTGAGTTTTCTGAAGTCATGTTTAGTTGTTTATCTGCTTTACTGCTTTTGTGGAATTATATATGATGGTCTGCAGTTTGAATTTTTTGCAAGGAAGCAAAACAAGCGAAGGGTTTGTAGCAAGAAGCTCTAATGTCTTTCTGGGAAAACTTTGTGGTTCTCTTTATTTTACTGTGTGCATTCATTTGTTTTGTTGAGTGTGGTTGTCATAATATGCTTAAGCTCTGTTGGATAGATCCATCACTTTAAAAATGGCAACATGGGTACCAATTGATGTACTCTGTTTTCGGATGTAATTATCTATATCGAGTATTGGTTGCGTGCTCCTTTTGAATTTGATTTCAATCTATTTTGTGTTTGAAACCTTTGATTTCAGATGATATACAGAAGTTACATGATCTGGGTAAAGACATCCGTGATTTCATTTGCTTGAAAATGATATTATCTTTCAGCTTTTGCGTTATGGTCATGAAGACATGGTTGTATATATATTATTGGAATTGCTTTTTTGGGGGGTTGTGCTTACTGATTGGGTGGTTGATCAGGAAGATTATATGTATTGGTAGATTAAACTTTAATACCTCATTTTGGGAAGGAATGAGCTGCTTTTGTTTACATGTAGAAGGTAACTTGAGTGGAGATAATTTTTGCATGGTTAATTTTTAGCTTATGTTTTATTTCCTTTTCTTTTGAATGTGTGGTGTCTTCTTATCTTTTCTTATTATTGTTAAATGACTGTCTTCTGGCTGGATCATTCAGATAAGATCTACTTGATTCTCTCGTTCAACCTTCTATTTCCATTGTTGATCGGCACATTGGTGGATGTTTTTAACTAATTGTTCACTAAGATAGGCACATTTGTGATCTGACTGATATACTTGTAGGTTGACCCGCTACAAAGGTTTCAAGGAGGGGAACAAGAGGATTCTTGTGGCCACAGATTTGGTTGGGAGGGGAATTGACATTGAGCGTGTGAACATTGTCATCAATTACGACATGCCGGATTCTGCTGACACTTACCTGCACAGGGTAGGTTTTTTTATTCAGTTTTAAGTTAATGGCAAGAATAATCATTTCTTGATCTTTCTTTCTGATGCCACTTGTTGGATTTTTGTAGGTTGGTAGGGCTGGAAGGTTTGGGACTAAGGGTCTTGCAATTACTTTTGTTTCATCTGCATCTGACTCTGATATTCTTAATCAGGTTTCAAGTCTATGCTTTAATTGTACATTGGAAATTCTTCAAACCCCAACTCTTCCCCACACCCCCCCTAATCTCTTTCCTCTGTGCAGTCGGAAATCTTAATTTTAATTTTGTTGGTCAATTTGAATATGATAGGTCCAGGCAAGGTTTGAGGTAGACATAAAGGAGCTTCCTGAGCAGATTGATACATCTACATACAGTATGGTTTCTCCAAGCTTATTAAAAAGTTTGTCATGCCAACTTCTTTTAGAGTATACTTACTGTTTTACTACTGTTTGTTGCCTGCAGTGCCATCGTAGTGGAGATATTTTTGTTGATGCCATGGAAAAAATGGAGTCTCACGTGTAGACGTTGGTTGTGCAGGCACTTTTATGTGTTTGTTCTTTAGACTTATGTCCAATGATCTGTTATGTGGCCTTGGAGAGACAAATCGGATGCCTGTATTTTGCGATTTTTACATTTGCTTAGTTTTGGAGTTAATTGTAGCCTTATTAACATCCTCTGGTTGCTGCTGCTATTGGGAGTTTTCATTTCTTTTCTTTTTTTTTTTAAGTACAACTTTTTGTTATGTTAGAGCTGGTTATGGCTTTCTGTGGCTTCACCTATGATTAATTAGATTTTTAAGACAAACATTTTAGCTGAAATTATCTTATTCACTAATGCAATAGAGTTTTATAATCTAAAAGATGAATTGAATGATAGTGTTTTTCTTTTTCGTTTTGCAGTTTTCATTTTTGGGTCTTTAAGTTTGTGTTTTAGTTGTCAATGAATTGTTTTTGCATGTCATTTTTAGAGGTAGAGGAAGTTGATGGCGAGAAACTCTGTCCGTTTAGATTGGTCTGTTGTATGCCGACGTCTAATATTCTTACCGTAGCTATAGCTCTTACGGCGCAGCATACAAAATGGTTGGATCTTGTTCTCTTAATCAATAGTGTGGCGTGATGGTGAGGCCTTTGCTTGATGTCAGTTGATTCTTTATAGCTTCGGCTTACCCTTCTGTCGGTAATGTTTTCATTCATGTTCTCATAACGCCCATTAGTTCACCTGATTGGACATTCTTTAAGAGTTGGATTCTGCGTCTCCAGACTCCGCTGGTAGAATGTCGTTTTCTCAAGTATTTTTTGTTTTCCTGACGGATTAACCCCGTTGACTAAACAATTAAGGAGACAACGCTGTCATATGTCAAGTGCCAATTATTAAGCACGTGTTTGCCGGAGTCTCGTCTGACGAAATTTGGTCATTCTCGACACAACAACTGGTCAAGGGTTTTGAGGAGACGGAACAAGTCGAATCGGTTGGTATACATGTCGGTCCGTTCCGTTGTGCGACAGAGTAGCCCAGGATTTTGATTTTTACTGTAAACGAAAAGAAAATTATACAAAAGATGTTGATTAAGCAAGCCATAAAAATTAAGTTATAAAGGCAGACAGAACGGAACCAAACGCATGAAATTTCTGTATTCCTTGTTGATTATTGGTGATGAACCAAATCCAACTTCATTCCTGTCCTATAACATAGCTAAATCTCACCTGTTAATGACGCTGAGTGGCAATATGGTGATTACTTCTGTCAACAACGACCATAAATCCTACTTTACTGCGGGCCTAGAATCTTGAAAATGGCTTCAAACTGTAAGCTAATGATAATAATTAATATATTAGACAACTAATTAGCCAAGTCTTTAAGACAACATTTACAAGCCTAAGAATGGCAATGAAAGGTATGACATTACATAAAGGGCAATCAAGGGCATGTATGACAAGAAGGTTTGAAGTTACTTGCTCGTATCCTGTACTTTTTCTCTCTAAACTGCATTATTACCACTTCACCTATTTAGGCAAGAGTTGTCTTATTCCTTGATTACATCTGTATGCAATCATCCTTAACAAACCAATTTGAGTTTTATTTGGTACATGATGATAACCTGAGCTGGTAATATCTAATATTAACCAACTCTTATTAATGTTATTCAAAAACTTATCTAGGGTGATGATAATCTGAGCCAGTAATACTTAATACAAAGCAACTCTTATTAATATCGTTCAAAAACATATCTTGGGTTCCATGATATACATGAAGTAAAATGGATAGTCAGCTTTACTGTTTCTTTCCCCATATATACAAATCTAGATACTTAGCATTTGACCATAAGTATCAAACACATATCGGCTGTTTGTTCATCGCAAGCTGCTTAAATACAATGGTAAGCTGACGAATTAAATAATTTGCAGCCTATAAGTGCTTTCCTTTTTGCTTCTAATCTGCAACAATTCTGATTTTTGTTTTTGTTTTAAACATATACAGGACCTGCTTGCCAGCTTTCTCATCTTCTGCATTGCTACATCTAGTTTGGGCATTGGAGATAGCCAAAGTGCTTTCAATGTGGTTGATTTTGGCGCGGTTGGAGATGGCAAGACCGATGATTCTCAAGTAACATTTTTCTTTCGCCGATCCTGTAAAGTTATTATTTCATTAATCATTCTGCTGGTTATTAACAAATATATTCATTGCGTGCATTAAATTTTAAGGCCTTTTCAAAAGCATGGACAGCTTTCTGCGGAGCTGCGGGCACCCCGACACTTCAAATTCCATCGGCTAAGACGTTCTTATTACAGCCTACTACCTTTCGAGGTCCTTGCAAGTCCAGTACTGTTCATGTTCAGGTGAACTTGACTATACCAGTTAACATGTAGATCATAATACTACATTAATTGGGTATATTTACTTCATTTTTTTTTTTGACAGGTTTCAGGAAATATTGTAGCACCAAATAGTACGACATTATCCTTTACAGATGAAGGTGAGTGCTGGCCATGCCTCTATGATGTCAACGGTCTCATCATAGATGGATCAGGAACAATCGATGGCCGCGGTTCTGTTTGGTGGAAGCAGGGTGGCAAGCGACCAAGAGTAACTTTTTTCCGCTTTATGTAAAAATGAATTCAAGCTCAATAGGTAAATCTTAATTAACAATGAAAATGTTGGTGTGCGCAGGCATTATTCTTTCACAACTGTAACAACCTTCAAGTGAACGAGATAACCATTACTAACAGTCCGAGAAGCCACATCGCTATAAATAGTTGCAATGGTGTGTCGTTCGCTAATGTTCATATAGATTCACCTCAAGATAGTCCGAACACTGACGGAATCGACATCTCTAACTCCACTCAAGTTAATATAAACGACTCCTCCATCAAATGTGGTAATCTTGAGTTTTACAGTAACAATTTGTTATAAAGACGACTAAAAATTCGCATTTTAAAGGTGTGAATGTCTACAAAAGAGAAGAAGAATGATGGTTATGTTTTCTAATATTAAAGTTATCTAAACTGTTGTTATATAGGTGATGACTGCATCGCAATCAATGGCGGCTGCTCCTTCGTTAACATTACAGGCATTGCGTGCGGACCGGGTCATGGCATTAGGTTTGTCGTATTCAAAAACTCCATTGCTTTCATGCATATTTCACGAAAAGAATGGGGGGATTTTAGAAGTTATAACACGATTGTATACTATGCTTGTATGTCTGTGTTTGTTAAAGCGTGGGGAGTCTTGGGGATGGTGGAGCTGATGATAAAGTGGAAGAGGTGCATGTCAGGAATTGTAATTTCACTGGCACTCAGAATGGTGCAAGGATCAAGACTTCTCCGGTAATAAGATCACACATAAAACATTATTAAAAGATCAAAACCAAAACCTTATGTGATTTTGCCAAGCATATATAATCAATCTATGTTATTCCTGTGTTGTCCAGGAAGGTTCAGGATATGCAAGAAAGATCTCATTCGAGCAAATCACACTCATAGCTTCGCACAACCCTATTATAATTGACCAGCATTACTATAACGGTAGACATGGCTACCTAGGGGTAGGTTATCCAACAAATTTTTATATAACTTTCAAGTGAACTGAGACAATAAAGTGAAATACAATATGAATTCTCTTTTGAACATTTAATGCAGACATCAGGTGTAAATGTGAGTGAAGTTACATACAGTGATGTGCGAGGAACTTCTGCTGACGAGCAAGCAATCACATTGGATTGCAGTGACAAGGGTTGCTTCAATATTAACATGGATCAAGTTAACATAACATCATCGGTTCCAGGAAAACAGACTATTGCATTTTGCAAGAATGCACATGGAACATCTAGTTCTACAGCGCCTCAAGTCTCTTGCCTCACAGGGTGACATGGATATCAATAATTCTATCCTAGAGACAAATTACATTAATGAAGAATTACTTTAGATTCAGAAGTCTTCTCTACTTCGATTTCTTATTTCATGTGTCACACTGCAGATACAAAATGCATATAACATAAAATTGCTTATGAAAATGCTGCTTTTTCGATTACTCTGACGTTGTCGTCAAGATGACTAAAATTAAGATATCAGAAGCAACATCTCCCACTACAGTTTCTGCCATTAAGCAACTCTAACTAGCAGAGTTGTCATAGCACAGCAATGATCGGATTATGCAGTGGCGATTGAGGCAGGGACCAGGGAAGGGCTTTGGATTTTGCTTTCTTTGTCTAATAGAAAAATATATATGAATTTAAAATATATATATATATATATATATATAAATTATTAATTAGGCATGACCAAAAACATTGAATTTGGACACTTATTTTTATAATATATTTAAAATATTTAACAATTTTATTTTATAATAATTATAAATTAACGGTCAAAATATTATATTAATTATTTCAGTCAAAATATTACATTAATTATGTCAGGTGTCAAAATAGTTCTATTAATTACAGGATAATGTTAGAAGATATTCAAATGGCAATGAAGGGCATGCCATAAAAGGTAAAGAATGGAATATCTGGTAAGAAAGTTTGAAGTGATTGGTTCTTATCAGAAACTGGGAATCAATGTCCAGCTCTAGTAATTATGACATTAAAGGAAATTAATATATAGAAACAAACCCACAAGGGAAGTTCATGAAAACAGCTAGGCTGTACTTGTCTTTTTGTACTAGTAGGAAACTTTGACTGCTGAAACCATCAAAGCCAAAGCCACATAGGCAAAGATTTACGTGAAACAAAACTATGCCCCTCTCAAGAAAACAAATTATTTACAGAGTAAAGTTGTATGAGTTCTTCTGTGATAGATTACGTTGTTTCTATTCACTGTTAACAAACTTACATTTGGTGAATGATGTCTGATTGCACACAACTTGCCATGCATGCATGTAATCAAATTACTGCTATATAATCACTCTAGTTCTTCTGCTTCTTGCCTTCTTTGTTTCCACACAAACACAGTTACACTTTCAAAATGGCCTCAATTTCTCTCGAGGAGCTCCACGCTTATCATAGCATCGATCGAAATGTATTTTCTCGACTGGTGATTACTCTTGCGAGAGATCCAGCTGAATCTCTGCTAGTCATGGCCACATGGTTATGGCTTGAAGAGAAGAATTTTCTTCCGAACATTATAGGGAAAATGATGAACCTTTCAGATCCTTTGGTCAATGTACTTGCTGATGAAGCTGTTTCCTGTTTGAATTGTCTTGAATCAAACAACCCTAATACGCCAGCCATCCTTGGCCTGCCCTTTACATCAAGATTGGTGGAGAAAGAAATTTCTTTGCAATTGTTTATCCAAAACAGATTCTCAGCAATAAGTGGGATAAAGAATTTTCTTAACACAGTGTGTGCTCGGATTTTCACCGACATCTTGCAACGTGTGTTGACGACAGCGCAGGTAATTCCGAACCAGCCTCTTGTTATACCTGGTTTTCCTCATCGTATATTTGGTGGTCTAACTATAGTGCCAAGAGCAATGGATTACGATTTCCCGACGGGAGGATTGTGGGGTTGGAACCCTACAACTAATATTTCCGCGGATGATAGAACAATGTTTCTGACTTTCTCTCGGGGTTTTCCTGTAACGGGAGATGAAGTGAGGGAGCTTTTTACAAGGATGTACGGCGATTGTGTTGAAACTGTGCATATGCAGGAAAGCGTTGCCTCTGAAGAACAACCCCTTTTTGCTCGATTGGTATTAACTTCAGTGGCAACAGTTGATCAAATCCTCAACGGAAGACGCGTAGCAAAGTTTCGGATCAACGGCAAACACATATGGGCTCGAAAGTATGAACGAAGAGAGTAGATCTATGTGTAGCAGAAACAAATAATTACACCATCCCTCTGGTCCTATACCCTTTTCAGTACTCTTATGTTTAGCAACCGTTTCCTCTCTATATTCCATGTCTCATGTTCAATGATCTACCATTGCGTGGTTAATTGTATATATGCTTGTTCAATTACTTCAAGTAATAGTTTTCTAATTGACTTGATAGATTGTAGCATGGTATTTACATATATCTAATTCTTGATTTTATCACTATTTTTAAACATAATCAATTTGATAATCGTTAATTGGACAGCTCCTTTTTAAACATGAGCACTTATAGAGTTGTCCTAATTTTATGTTTTAATAAAAATATTGTGTTTATTACTCATTATTTATACTTCCTTATTGTTCCATACTCATTTTGTCCGAAAGAATTTACAAGTCAAAAGTCAACTATTTGTAATTATATGTACACACATACATGAGAAAGTATTTGACAGTACTATCACGATCAATATAAGTAATGTAGTAAAATTATTTAATAAATAAATAAATAAATAAAAATTTATTTATTGATGTTAAATGAGAAAAGTTAAAAATAAATTTTATAAATTTTTTATTATATTAATTAAAAATAAAAAATACTTTTAATTTTTTATTATTTATAATTAATGAATAAATTTTTATTTTTTATTAATTAAATTATTTTATTATATTATTTATGTTAATACGATAAAACTGTTCCATTTAAAATTTATTTCATATATGTACGTGTTATTCTTAGGTCCCTGTTGATGGAGTCTTTTTGTATGTTGCATACAAAATTATTAAATGGCATATTACCATTTTGGCCATCTAATATTTTGTGGACTATAACATTTGGAAGTCAACTATATAAAATAGTTTTATATATGCATACCTTCCATAGTTGTGTACAAGAACTGGGTTATAGATTTTTTTTTTTTTTAATTTTCTGATCTCCTTTAGAACTTCGCCCAAATTTCCTTTTAAATTGCAAATGAAAACAATTATTGGCAAGGATGTTACCTTTTACTCCTATTGAAAAACCTTAATCCCTTCTATATATGCACATGTATGAAAAGGGTGAACTTTGTCTCGAGCTGCAGTGACACTAATCCTCAAGTCAACCATGATGATTTTGGTGCTCCTGCTCTCTGCCTTTCTTAACCAAGCTTCTTCAAGCCCTAGCAGCGAATCTGTCTCCTTCACTTTTCCCTCGTTCAGCCCTGAAAGTTGCAGCAATAGCAGCCTAATCTGCACGGGGATCCGTGACTGGATACGATGGGTACCTAAGACTTACATCAGAGCCTTTACCTGGGAATTCAGCCTCTTCACCATCTCTGCCGCTAGACAAGGTTGGGCTGGTTTTATACCACCAGCTTGTGACAGCATGGCCGGCAACGTTTGTTACCACCTTCACCGTAAGAATTTCAGGGTACCCAAATTCAACGGATTCCGGAGACGGGATGACGTTTATTTTTGCACCTAATAACAATTCCTCACCAACTAGCAGATAATAATGGAGTCATAATAACTGATCCCTTTGAGGAACATGATTTACAGATGATGTAATAATTTTAATAATGTATTTCTGTCACAATTCTTTTCTCTAGTACTTGTCTCGTACTCTGATAATCGCTTTATAAATGAGAATCTGTCGCTATTAATGTTTACGGTTGTCGGAAACTTTGAGGTTTTAAATCCTCTCGATAATCTTTTATCAGGCTGAAGTTTTTAAGGCAACTGTTGAGGTTTGAAATAATATATGCATTAAAGTGTCCCTCCATTAAATATAAACAACGTTATTAAAGGCATCTGTAAGGTTCGTTAACTGATCAGTTCGATTATATATGATGATTTTGCCCCTACTGTTCTCTGCCTTTCTTCATCAAGCTTCTTCAAACCCTAACAGCAAGCCAATCACCTTCACTTTTCCAGCATTTAGCAGTGAAAGCTGCAGCAATGGCAGCCGAATCTGCTCGGAGCTTGCTGACTGGATACGATAGGTGCCTAAGCCTTACATCGATCAGAGTCTTTACCTGGCAATTTACCGCTTCACACGGTTGGCCGAGTTTTTCCACTAGCTTGTGTTAGCGTAGCCGGCTCTGATTACTGTGTACTTCACCCTTAGGATTTCACATTACCCAAATTCGACCAGTCCTGGAATGGGACGGCATTCATTTTTGCACCTGATAGCAATCCCTCTCCTCCCAGCAGCTATGGCTCAAACCTTGGAATCACGGACAAATTGTATGGCCAGTATATAATGTACATGATATTACATCTTTCCTTTTATTGATCACATCGGAAATAAATTTTACATCCACAGTCCACTACAATCGTTATTACAAGAACTTCACTAAAGGAGTAATACTAGAACTTTCACTAGGGAAGTATGTATGCAAAAAAATGAGTAATATTAGGGATATAAATGGTAAGCAACATAATCCTAATCAAAATCAAAAGGAAAGAAAGTATGTTGAATCAAAGAGGCAAGTAGAATTGGAATCTAGTGTGACAGACTCCAATAAGCAAGTAGATTTTAAATTATTTTCTCATTTTACGATATAAATAAAAAAAATTATAATATAATTTAAATTTTTTATTATTAATAATGACGTATATCATATACTGCTTGAAAATTAAAAAAAAAAATTATGCAAAAATTCTAAACCTGCTAATAATTATATGAATTGAAAATTTTGGATAAAAAGAATATAATTCACACGTGCATGTGCACACAATCCTCTTAAGAAAAGTAATTATAATTTTCATTTTTTCTTTACAGTATCAGCGGATAATGAATTCTGGTATAATATCGTCTTCTTCATCCTTCCCTCCAAAAGAACCAACCCATAACATCCAATCCTTCCATCAATGGACAAGTTTGGTATCCATTATATTGAACCAAATTCTCGAGAGTTCCGAAGTTCTGCCTCCCATTCGAAGCCTCTGCATGACACGTCACATTACAACCACAGAAACACCACAGCAAGAAAGATAGAGAATCTTGAGCTGGCTCTTTGGGGCGACAATGATGGACTTCTCGCATCCTGATTGTTAGGGCTTATGACTGAAGAAGTCATGAGTTCTATTACAGGAGCAGAATCTGCATGGCACTTATGGAGTTCTCTTGAAGATCATCCCCTGCCAGTGACCAACGAAAAAGAGGTACATATTATGTATCGATTGCTGACTTTGAAAATCGACAACTCGACGCTTGAAGAATATATGAGCAAGTTCAAACGTTTATGCGACTCTCTTGCTGCTATCAATAAACCTGTTGAAAATTTAGAGGAGGTCTTCAATCTTGTTCCAGATATTGCCATGCTCTGTAAACCACCAT
This sequence comes from Khaya senegalensis, assembly GCA_032402905.1. Taxonomy (NCBI): domain Eukaryota; kingdom Viridiplantae; phylum Streptophyta; class Magnoliopsida; order Sapindales; family Meliaceae; genus Khaya; species Khaya senegalensis. The sequence continues at coordinate 1,542,701 of CP135556.1, read as the reverse complement.
ATCCCACTTACAAACAATTTGTAACGGCTCTTGCAAATCATGAACAAGATTTGACCACGCAAGAAGAAGAAAATAAGAACAACTTGAACCAAGTTCAGGAGCCAAAGAAGAAGAGGAAGGGAACGTGGTAGCTTCAACTCAGGAGGACGGGGTTTAGATCCTGCAAACAGAAACAAAATGATCCAAAGCTGAACAATAAAAGAAACAATCCTCTAGGACAGCGAAGGCAACAAGGACAGAAACAGAAAACTCCTCAAAGGAACAAATCTACGGGTAAGATTGTTTGTCAAATTTACAATGAGGATAATCACTCTGCCATAGAATGTAGACACAGGTATGAGTATGCCCATCAAACTGAATAGCTACCACAAGCATTAGCTGCAATATATTTGTCAACAACCCAGCTTGGGTTTGGTTGAAGGATTATGGTTTATTTGAATTGAAGCAAATATACTTGTCATCCTGCCTAACATTTGTTTTCATTCGCAACTTAAAATATGATTCGACCGAAGTTTTAAAGGAGCTAGCTATACGTTGCTTCGGGTAATTAAAAATTGACCCACTTTGTGTTGTAATTATGGAAATCAGCTGTCCATGATCAAGTAAAGACAATTACAAACTTTTATATAATCGACATCCTTGTTCGTGATATATTACTTGCCTGATATTTGAAATCAAATATAAATACAAGTTTTTTATTAGAAAAAAAGAATTCTGTTTTATAACGAAAACACTGACAATAAAAAAGTAAAAGTCTTAACTGTCAATGTAATAATATGTTGTTGCTAGCGTTTGTTTTCATTGTTTCAGATGAGTTTTGGACAAATGGGCAATCCAAATTCAGTTTCTTGTATGTATATACATGGAGCCTTTGCAACCAATAAAATATGTAACTTCTTGTCTTTGATTGATTCAACCTCAAGTTCGGTTCATAACTCACTGGTGGAATATTATTGACTTTGCCTGCTTTGTAGATCTTGATCAAGTTGTTCCAATGCTTAACCATTTCACCTCAGCTAAATCGTTATAATACTTGTCCCATTCGTTATCTTTTAAACTTGATAACTATTGAAAGGAAAAACATAATTCTTTGATAAAATTAAGTTGGATATTTATACTAATAGAGGAATTAATATCTCTCCTGATCTTTTCAATGTTCGTAGGAACATAAGAGAATGAATTGTATTAGCTCAAAAGGGAAGGGGAAAATGAAGGAACTCAGAAGTTAAAAGAGCACGTAATTACTAATTATAGATGCGGAACCTGCATAACACAATAACAGAAATATTTCTAGAAACACGTGCGATATTTTTACCCAACTCAAATACAGAGAAAGCTGCTAACAGCGATCTTAGATTCTTACCTAGCAGCTCTCCATTATTAGCATTTATCCTGTTTTATTAATTTATTTTTTAAATTTATTTCGACATTTATGAATCGTTTCCCTCAGTTGATTATTATTGAATGACTTCAAGGTTAATGCTAGAATTACGGTTTAATTAACTTTCGGTTCTTGAGAGAATAAGATGGCAGTGGCATTGTTGTGAACGACCAATCAACAACCTGATGGCTTTCTGTTAAGTCCCCTGTAGCGGCTGTGAAGCCAACGTAGACGGAGCTTGGAACTGTTTCTGACATGATAATCGGTTTTTCGATAAATCTCTGCAGTGGGTATCCGGAATATGCCACAGAAACATACAACATCTTCGTCCATCCATCATAATCAATTTGAACCTTGATTAATCTTCCACTTTTGAGGTCAATGCCAGTGCCGTTGAGACTCTCAGCTGCAACTGGTTCCGTTACGCTCGTTGTGTCGATGCTAATGTGGTTTCCATCTATATCAAACTCGTTCTTGTAAGTGTCAAGCTCCACTGCTAATTGCGAAACGTTGCCACCTACAAATTGCACGATTAGAGATAAGTTTTATAACTGCAACAATGTAACATGTAACAAACACATAACAAAATTTGTAAAGACAATAAATATTTCGGCATACATTTACCTGCAACTGACCTATCTATGGCTCCAAGATATGAATGGGTGGCGAAGGTTTGTTATCAGGTGCAAAAATGAATGTCAACCCATCTGCAGAACCTGGTGAATTTAGGAATGGTAAGATTCTAATGGTGAAAGTAGTACTGATCACTGCGGGCCATGCAAGCACAGGCTGGCGGTATAATACCCGTCCAATCTTGTTTAGCGGCAGAGATGGTGAGGAGGTTGAATTGCCGGGTAAAGGTTCTGATGTAAGGCTTAGGTATCCATTGTATGGAGTCACGGCGCCCATGCAGATTAGGCTGCCGAAGTTGCAACTTTCACTGTTGAATGAGGAGAAGGAGAAGCTGACAGTTTGGCTGACAGGGTTTGAACAAGCTTGTTGAAGAAAAATTGAGAGTAGTAGTAGAAGCATCATGTTTGAGACTTGAGATTAAGAGCCAGCCACAGCTCGAATTACTTCTAATCAGCTTCATACGTGCTTATATAGAGGTCTAAAGATTTATTTAATTGAAATCCACGGCATTACCCTATTGTTTGGTTCAATAATCAAATCGCGTCAGGCGATAATATAAAGGAACTTTGTACAATTAAAAATCCAATATCACACCTTCCTTGAAAAACCCTGTGAACAAGGAAACGCGACTTCTTGTCTTCTTGAGTAGTGAGCTGTTATAAGAAACTACCATTCAAGTACTAGGAGGATATTTTAACAGCATATGGAAAGACACGTATAAACCTAATAAACTTCATCCCTGCAAATGAAGTAAATATTACATAAGGTTAATTGTTGTTATGGGTGCAATATTGACACAGCAACTCTTCTTGCGAAGACAAAACCTTACCCATCATATGAATATGTAATTTAATGGAGTTTTATTCAGAATCTCGTAACTTCGACCACAAAAAATTTTTTTAAAAAAAAGAAAAATCCGTCGAAGTTAGAGCAGATATGCGCTTGAGATAGCAATTTGTCCAAGGATGGTGTTGATCCTTATCAATAGTTATGTAAGTTAAAAGAAGAAAATTTAATCTGACATGAACCATAACAATTGAGCTGAGGTAAGATGGTGAAACATTGGAACAGGCTTGCCATCTGTTAAGCAGGCAAAATCAATTAGGAGCCAAATTTGGAAATAAACTGTTGATCTTATGTAAATGTTTATAAGTCATTTTTTTAGAAAGTCTTAAGTGGATAGTTCTATGACTTTAATATAGATAATATAGTGAGATTATATAATCAATAAAATTAAAAAAATTTATTTATTGGTAATTAATGAAAATAGTAAAAGGAAGATACCATTATTTGTAGATAAGAAAATGAGTAATTAAGACAATAAATCAAGTTATATAAATGTATAATATATTTGTTCTTATTTATTAGTATTAATTATAAACTTGTTTGTGCCTATTATAAAGAATGCCAAAACATGAATGCAGTTAAATCCATTATCAGAATGAAGAATCTTCAAAAGAAACAATATTTCGGATGATCTGATTTTATGGAATACTAAGAGAATGGCTTGACGACATGTTCACTGTATAGTCAAAGACATACATATCACGTATGCATCCACCTGGAAGTATGTTAAAACATATATTAAATGATGTCAAAATATGGTAAAAAATACAACTCCTTCCTCTCTTTTGATTTCTGTCAAAAGAAGGGTCAGGCTGATTCTTTGTTAAAGGGCTTGATTTTGTCTGTATATAATCATAAATTTCTTATTGAATAAGAGCCAAATCAAAGACAAGAACTTGCATATTTTCTCAGTTGATAGTCAACTTTCTGGATACAGCTTCATGTATATGCCTACAAGAAACCGAATTTAGATTGCCTAATTATTTGTAACTTCTCTAAAAACAAAACTGTGATCGCTCAATTGAAAACAAACACGTGCAAAAACATAAAATTTCATTGACTATATAGTTTATATATACAATTCTATACACGTTCAATTGAAACTGGCCTTATTTTTATGTTGTGGTTCTTGTGCAACCATGTTTTTCCTTTTGTTTCTCTCTACCTTCCTAAACCAAGCTTCCTTAAGCTCTATCGTCCAGCCTATTCCTGTCACTTTCAACCATTTCAGTCCTGAAAGTTGCAACAATGGAACTCTTCTTTGCATGGGCACAGTGACTGCAGGTAATGGATACTTGAGCCTGACTCCGGAGCCTGAACAAGCTAATTCAACTTCGCCACAGTCTCTGCCGCTTAACAAGGTCGGTCGGGTTCTATTCCACCACGCAGTGCTTATATGGCCAGCCATGTTTTCTACCACCTTCACTTTCAGGATTTCCACCATTCCGAATGCAACCGGTTCTGGGGATGGCATGGCCTTTATCATGGCACAGGATAATAAACCTTCACCACCTCAGAGCTATGGTTCGTATCTAGGCATCATGGATAAATCCACTCAAGGTTAATATTTTAATGTGTTTGCATTGTTGTACATGGACATGTGTTACCAAATTATAGGAATTATATTAATTTCTACTGTGTGCAAGCTGCAGGTGGAGTTGTTCGTCAACTAGCAGTCGAGTTAGATACTTACATGAATGAGTTTATAGATCCAGACGGAAACCATATTGGTGTCGACACAACAAGCATGGCAAACCCAGTTGCGGCAAAGAGTCTCAACAGCACTGGCATTGATCTCAAAAGTGGAAGAAATATTACTGTCAAAATTGATTACGACGGATCAAAGCAGATGCTCCGTGCATCCATAGCATATGCTGGGCAACCATTAGTGAGCGTTCTCAATCAATCCATTATCATGTCAGAAACGGTTCCAAACTCCGTTTATGTGGGTTTTACAGCTTCTACAGGGGCTTTTCCGGAGAGCCATCAGCTGCTTAGTTGGGCTTTTGCATCATTTCCGATCGAATTTGTCAACACTGAGCAATCGAAAGATGATATTAGAAGAACTATTTTGGTTATCGTTGTTCCTATTACGGGATTGATGCTTCTGGGGATGGGCACTTATCCATTTATTCAGAGAACTCTGAAGAACAAAAAAGAGAAGATTAAGAAGAAAGCAGATATAGAGAAACGAGCAAGGAATGCAGCAAATGTCCCTAAAATGTTTACCTACAAGCAGCTTCAGAAGTCCACTCATAATTTCAGCAAGGAAAATCTGCTAGGAAAGGGTGGATTCGGAAGTGTTTACAAAGGCACCCTATCGAATCCTACAACAATTGTTGCTGTCAAAAAAATTTCAGCAACTTCACATCAAGGTTGTTCTGCTTTTTAAATCATTTTGGAAACAGTTAAGGATCATATGCAATTCAGTATTCGATGATTCACACAGTTTTTTTTTTTTTTTCTCTCTTAGGTGAAAGGGAATACTTCGCAGAAATTTGCACTATAGGGCGCCTAAGGCACAAGAATCTGGCGCAACTCCTAGGTTGGTGCCACGAGGGTGTGCATCTTCTCCTAGTGTACGAATACATGGTAAATGGTAGCCTTGATCGTTTCATTGGCAAGGGATTTCTCGACTGGAAAAGTAGGTACAAAATCTTAACAGGGTTGGCATCGGCTTTGCTTTATCTCCATGAAGAATGTGACAACCCTGTTGTTCACCGAGATGTTAAGCCAAACAATGTGATGTTGGACTCCGATTACAATGCTCATCTAGGCGACTTCGGGCTCGCAAGATTGCTCCAAAACGACGCATGTGCCACCACCATGCCAGCGGGAACTCCAGGATATTTGGCCCCAGAAGTAGGCTTCTCAGGAAAGGCCACCCCGGAATCCGATGTCTACAGCTTCGGTATGGTAGTACTTGAAGTCTTTTGTGGAAGAAGATCAAAGGGCGTTTTTGAAGAAAACAGTTTAGTGGATTATGTATGGAATTTATACGGAAGAAATGCGTTGCTCGAATGCGTAGACCAACTGTTAGAAGGCAAATATGAGGAAGAACAAGTGAAGAGGACATTGATTATTGGGCTTGCATGCTTGCATCCAGACTGTATGCTTCGACCTAAGATAAGGAAAGTGGTACAAATTTTCTTGAACCCGAACGAGCCATTGATGGACTTGCCAGAAGCTCGGCCAAGTGCTGTTTATGTATCGGTGTCTTCTTCTTCTGCTTCATGCACTGATTTTGGCTCGAGAACTACCAACCTCACTGATGAAATAAAGCTGAACGGGATCGTTTAAGATTCTGGTTCTGTTTATGAGCTGAAAATTCACCGCTGTAACTGGAGTTTTCTTTATGCTTTTGAATGAAATTTTCTTACTGTATATTGTATACAAGAAAACAAAAACATCATTAGTATTGTTATTCACACAGAATTACATCAGGCATGCACATATGTCCCAACTTTTCTTTTTAAAAAATTAAAAAAAAAATCGAACTTCTAATTTTTAAAAGAAGAAATCGAACCAGGGTCTAACTGCTTGGGAAGCTGTTATCCTAAGCCTTGGACTACAAACGGTCAGATGACAGAATCTACATGGTAATTCATAATGTTCTTTTAAAGACGAAAACAACAAAACTCGTGCAACTTACCAGAAAAAAACAAAGGAAGCCGGCTCAGGGGGTTGATTCTTGAATGCTGGTAGCGTTGTAGTAGAAGGAACTAACAAAAAGACACTGATATGGCAAATGATGACAGTTAAGTCCAAATGGCGGAATGAAATCCAAAACCGCCTTGTTTCAGGAATCAAAACCAATTCATGGGGACTCGTTTTCTTGGATTTTCCTACACATCTTGTCGTCGATTTTCAACATCTCCGATTATCAACCAGGTGACCTTTGCTTTATCCTAACCGGTTGAGTAAACCACACTTTCTCTGATTCTACAAAGAAATTTCTCATGAATCAACTTATAGGAGACAACACAGATAGTCTACAACATCCTTTAACTGTAAAGGCCAAATCTGCCCAAAAGAAAAAGAAGTCTTCTAAATTTTGATATGGCTCTCACTTAGTTACTTGTTTGGAAAGGACCTGAATCAAGATAGCAATTCAAGCAGAAGCAATCCATTCTCCTTGAATAGACTTTTGGTCGTTGAGTTCCCTTTCTCTTATAATGCTTCCAAAACACAAGTGCAACTGTTAATAGCATGACTGTAAAAGCAGCTAAATTGCTTCCAACTACAGTAAGGATTCGAGATTTTGATCTTACAATGAAGTTCGTGATGCAACTTCCAATTTTATTGCATCTTTAAAGAATGGTCAAGGATCTTATGGATTTGTTTACCTTGAAAAATTAAGAGGAACTTGTGTGAATGTGATTCAAATTCTAAATTAATTCTTGTTTCTCATTGTTTCTTCTCTTTCTTTTTTTTTTTTACATGAAAGAAATTAGTTGAGTTTTTAAAGAATTTGTTGAGCAAATTGGAGATTAGTTAAACAATTAGTCAAATTGTTTTTTGAGTAAAAGTTTTAAACTAATCAATAATAACTATAGTTTATTTTTAGTTCATTTTAAAAGCTTATAATTTGTATTTGAATGAAATTTAATTTTGAAAGATTAATAAAAAAAGAAAGAGAATTTTTTTTTTGAAAGATATAATTTTCTTTCTACTCTCTTGTTCATATAATTGATATTGATTGCTTTTGATTTTTTTGTTTTTATTATTATTTAGTTAATTCTAATTTATTGACAGTTTTTTCGAATTTTATTTATTATATTCTTAATAGTTAAATCTTAATTTAACATTGTGCGAAAGAGAAGACATGTTCTAATTTTTTTGTTTTTCACTTTTTTGGTACTAACTCTTTTTAAATTTGTCTTGTCATTTGTTTGGTTGATTTCTCTAAAAATGTAACCACTAGTATTATCTTCTTCTTAATGGATGTAGAATGGAGCAATCAAACAGAGGAAAAACACAAAATCAAAAGAGTTCCTGACAGAGCTGAATATTCTTTGCAAAGTTCATCATTCAAACTTGGTAAAATTTTCTCTTTTCAATTGAAGGAACTTTCCTTATCTTCTCTATAGATAGTCCCATATTGTTTAATTTTGTACCTATTTACTTTTTCTGTCAACGCTATCTTTCCTCTTCCCTGAACTTGTTCTTGTTTTCATTCTTTTCCCTTGTAAAATTCAATCAGATTGAGCTTATTGGATATGCAGCTGGTGGGGACTCTGTTTCTTATATATGAATATGCTTAAAATGGTGCATTGGGTGGTCACCTGCACAGGCCTGGCATAAGAGGTTTGGATTTACTATCAATGTATTAGTGCACTTTCGAATAAGTCTGCCATACATCATTGACTACATCTTGATCTAGGGGAAAAAGTGCCACTACGCTCTGTGACAGATTTATTTTACCATGGTTTTGAAATTGTGTGAATCTTTCAGTTTTGTATATAATCTTTTCGTGTGTTGAACACTATCATTCACTGAAGTATACCCTTGAATTTCCTAGAATGGGTTGAAAGAATTAGAGAAATATATGGTTAACACGGGTTCAGATTGCTCTTGATGCTGCTAAAGGTCTGGAGTATATGCATGAACATGCAAAACCAAATTATGTCTGTCAACATGTGAAGACAAGCAATATTCTCTTAGATTCTAATTTTCGTGCAAGGGTGAGTCTTGATGTCATTGATGAAATCATATACTTGGATCTTTTCTAAGTTTGAAGGTTTTCCGTTTTTTACTACTAAGCATTGTAGTTTGAAAAGGAATGAAAGCAATTTTCTCGTGTTCGAATTTTTGTGGCCTGTAATGTGCCAATTTTTGATACCGATATAAAGAATTTTCCTACAGATTGCAGATTTTGGACTGGTAAAATTACTGGAGCATTCTTCTGAAGTTGCAGCTGCAGCATCTAGAATTGTTGGCAAATTTGGTTATTTGCCCGAGTGAGTTGTTTGGTTCTTGTTAATTTGAGTCCTCAAAGTCGATTTCTCTGTTGTCATCTTCTGTAATTAAAGCACTCCAAGGTAAAGATCATTTAAGCCATTGGTTTCTTAACAAATAGGTATGTACGAGATGGGTGAGTGGCTACAAAGGGCGATGCCTATTCCTCTGGGGTTGTCCTCGTATGCACTTTGTAGAGATGCAAGTCCTGGAAATAATCAGTAAGGTGAACATCCCTCTTTGGTTGATTATGCAAGTGTGCATCACATTTGTGCCAATGATCTTGTAGTAATTGCTACTTTTGTCTTTCCTAGTTGTTGCATGTGCAAGCTGCCTTCGAATCAATTTGCTGCACTAACTTTACTCGCTTTTCATTGTTGCAGACGCTAGCAGTGCTATACGATACCCATGATTTTATGGTCAAGCAGACACAGTGCTTGGATCCAAACCTCACCAGTTACCACAGGGATTCAACACTTCAGGTATCTCTGTCTTTATTTGATTTTTTTTTTTTGCCCTTTTTCCTCCCTAATTGTAATGATTAAGGGTTCAACTCTAATTAACTGGTAAGTGGAATCGATATGGAGAAGGTTATCAGAAGCTTGTAAAAGTTTGAAATCAGTGTAGACATTGGTTAAGCTGAATGTTTTAGGCATCAATCGCTGCTGTAACAGGGCAGTGGATAATTGCTAGACTCTTGGCCAGTCTAGTGTGGGGCCTGGGAGTTGACCTGACTCCTGACTGAACGATTATCTGCCTTATTTCTTGCCTAGACAAGGGCAATTTCTTTCAAAAGCTTACCTGAGAAGTCCACAATCGGTTCTTATTTAATAGTACCCTTCTTTTGAATTTCTTGAAGATGGCACTTCTGTCCAAGGACTGCGTGGATAATCACTGGAAACGGCGACCCGACATGTCAGATATTGTGATTCGCCTTTCACGCATCTTCTTCTCTACCAAGGAGCGGGAGAAAATGGAGTCCTGTTACAACTTATGACATTACACTTACAACAGTCTGTGTCTACGTCTCGGTCTCTGTCTCGGTCTCGGTCTCATAGATTCCTGCTTTTCCGGGCACCCATGCCATGTTAATAGAAGCATCCCACCCCATTGCTTTCTTGCACGACTGTTGCTTGCCCTCGGCGAAATTCAATTCTAAAGCTCAACCAGGCTATTTGGTGTGGGCTTGCTCCAGGTTCAGAGGTATCGGGCCTGGAAACTCAAAATCCCCCAACTTGACCCATTCTACCAGTTAAGGAGCTTTAAATTCCTCATTAATGTTCTGATTACACCTCTATTCTAAGTTTGGTACAGTCCTTTCATGCACTCCCACTGCACGAAAATAGGTGAATCGGAGAATACGATGGGTACTTCAAGAATACGAGTAGGACCACAATCAAGTCAAAAGTTACAAAAAAACAATCATTAATTGCCAAGACAACAGAGGATGACCAATGATTATAAAGACAGAGAGCATCCTGAGGACCTTAAAAGTGAACGCCAAAAAGGAAACGTTACAACCTGATGCTGTCAGATGCAGCGGGCAGAGAGGACCCTGGAGAGAACTTTTGTGAGGCATTTGTGGAACTCACAACACAGAATTGTGAAGCGTTAGGTAATCTAACAAAATTTCTAAGGTCTGGTTCAAGCATCACTATGTGATACGTTTATTTCGCAGCACAGTCTTTAACAGTAGTGTAAAGTATTGCACGGTGTCCTTCCTTCTCACCGACAATTTATCAAACAGGATTAGGTCATCTACCATGGTTCAAAATTTTCAGGTTTAAAGCACCACGTCTCTTCGTTTTAAAAGCTCTGATACTGGATACCATAAATTATGACAAACAATGATATGGGTTTCTGTTCAGATTTTACAATACCACATAAATGATCGTATTATCTTCTTGTTTCCGTTTCCAACGGGCACCAAATTTCAGAGTCTTGACTTTCACTCGTCAATTAATAGACCCAAATGACTAACTCAACGTGGAGTTAAATGCCAGTTTGATGAAAGCAAGAGCAAGATTCCCAAGTCAAGGAAATAAAGCAAACCCGATTGGTAAGTAATATGAACGATGACGTGCCTCATTTTCCATAGCCAGGTCCATCTCCCATCGTAGAATTCACATTTTCTAGGCCATGTTTGTCTCCTATATTAAACTTCACTTTCACTTGTTCAAGACGCATGACGTATTGGAGTCAACACAGTGATTGATGGCTTTTACTCAAGACTTCTCCCTATAATTTCTGTCTAACCCAACCTAACCCCGAATTAACCAATAAATATCGTCTACCAATAGCTGCTGATTCTCAGTAGAATTAGTAGAAACCCCTTCATAAGTGGGTTATGTGTCAAATTCAGATAGAACTCAAATCAAAAAAGAAAATGTGTTGGGTTGAAAGGCAATAGAGAATTGGTCAATGTATTAAATGGTCCAAAGGGTGCTAAAATACATGCAATTTGTTACGATTCAACGCCACCAAGTCTCCATCTACCTTGTAATCGGTAGAATAGTCATGCATGAAGTGTACATTACATAACAAAATGGATTTTTCCATTTTCTAAAGCATTGACAAAAGAGGTGGAAACTTCATGGCATTCCATGATCAAATCCAAACCCATAACCAAGGTTAGGTACTTTAGTGGAATTATTTAGTATTTTACTTACCAAACCTTGTATTTTTCTGCCCCCAATTGGGCCAATTGCACCATTTTATTCAATCAATGTTTCCCCACAGCACCAAACTTGCACGACCAATCAACACATATCTAATATTTTAAAAAGATGTGATTGTTACTTGTATAATAACATGCTTACAAATTAGTAATATTCCAATAAGATGCCTCAACCAATCATAGTCTTCCAAGTCAAACGCCTCCCCTTCAATATGCTATCATTTTATTGGGCATCTTTTTAGTAACTAATCTAAATTAATAAAGAAATTTGGACTTATTATGGAAGATATATAAATTAGTGACCTGTTAACTAATAATCTTCTGTAAATTACTAATGATTAAATAATTAATTAATTCGAAATATGAATAGGACGAGCGAGGGAACGAGTCCCTTGCTGCAACCCGCGCCTGTCACGTAAGGCGGGCGGTGGTCAACAATTGCACACAAGAAGCCCACGTTGCTTTATGAATCACCCAATCTCCCGGATTTCAGTCCACATTTTAATTTTCTATATTTTCAAATTTCTTTGATAATAATAGTAATAATAATAATAATAATAATAATAATAATTTTTAGTCGATTCAACATGTCTCATCATTTAAAATAATAAATTTTAAAATCGTAAAATATTATTTAGAGTCTTCCAAACACTAATCATAATTCCGTTTTTAAAATAAAATTTAATTAAATTTGTTAAAAAAATTATAAAAATAATTTATTAATTTTAATTATTCAAAGAGATAAAGGAAATGAAACAAAAAGAATATGCCTTTCAATAAATAACTCATTAAATTAAAATCCCTGTGGGGATAAAACTTTTCTTCACCCAAATCATGTTATTTTGTAGTAATTATTTTGAAAATTACAATATAACAAGGTATTAATTAATTAATTAATTAATTAATTAGGTAGCAATAATGAGTAGAAATAACTAAAAAAGCAAGGGAAAGCCCAAACCGTCCAAGAACAGGCCCATTCCATTAAACAAACAGAGGGCACCGAATACAAATTCAACCCAACTCGTAACTAGTTTTTGTCCAAACACCGCTAGACTCCCTAAACTCTTCCTTTCTCCTCTGTCTTTCTCTCTCTGTCACTGGTCACTTCAGAAAATAAAAACACCAGCTTCGGCTGAATCTCTCCTCTTCCGTCTTTACTTCACGCACCCTTATCCTTCACATAGTCTCTGCTTATCCTACGCACCCTCCGTTATCTGAACAATGGGAAAGGGTGGCTCTCTCAGCGAAGGCGTCATCAAAAAGATCCTTCTCTCTTACACCTACGTCGCAATATGGATCTTCCTATCCTTTACCGTCATCGTATACAACAAGTACATCCTCGACAAGAAGATGTACAATTGGCCTTTCCCCATCTCACTAACCATGATCCACATGTCGTTCTGCGCCACACTCGCGTTTCTCCTAATCAAAGTCTTCAAATTCGTTGAGCCAGTCAGCATGTCGCGAGATCTTTATTTCTCGTCTGTTGTTCCCATCGGAGCCTTGTATTCTCTCAGCCTCTGGCTCTCTAACTCTGCTTATATTTATCTTTCTGTGTCGTTTATTCAGATGTTAAAGGCGCTGATGCCCGTCGCTGTTTATTCAATCGGGGTTCTTTTTAAGAAAGAGGGTTTCAAGACTGATACTATGGCTAACATGTTGTCGATCTCGTTTGGTGTCGCCATTGCGGCTTATGGTGAGGCTAAATTTGACGGATGGGGTGTGATCCTGCAATTGGGCGCCGTTGCTTTTGAGGCTACGAGATTGGTAATGATTCAAATCTTGCTTACATCTAAAGGAATTACCTTGAATCCTATTACTTCCTTGTATTACGTTGCCCCTTGTTGTTTGGTTTTCTTGGTTGTGCCGTGGATTTTTGTGGAGTTACCGATTTTGAGAGAGACATCAAGCTTTCATTTTGATTTCGTGATCTTTGGGACTAATTCACTTTGCGCTTTCGCCTTGAATCTTGCCGTGTTCCTGCTTGTTGGAAAGACGTCTGCTTTGACCATGAATGTGGCTGGTGTGGTCAAAGATTGGTTGTTGATCGCGTTTTCTTGGTCTGTGATTAAGGATACTGTGACTCCGATTAATCTGTTTGGATATGGGCTTGCATTTATGGGTGTTGCATATTACAATCATTCGAAATTACAGGCATTGAAGGCTAAGGAGGCCCAGAAGAAGGCCTCACAGACAGATGAGGAAGCTGGGAAATTGTTGGAGGAGAGGGAGGGTGAAGGAGGAGGATCGGCAAAGAAGAATGAGTCACAGGATTAATTTAAGTTAATTCAGGAAGTGCATTCAAAAAGAATGAAAATAAGAGTGCATGAAAGAGGACGAGGAAGAAAAGGGTTTCGAGTTGGGGCAGAGGAATCCTTCTGCTTCGTGAACCCATTATTTTTGGATTCGGCATGTTGCTTTTTATTTTTAGTTTTAGGCTTCGGTTTCAGTTTTATATGCTAGTTATTATGGATGTTTCGTAATAGTACTGGAGATTTGAGATTCATGTCTTGCTGCTTAATGGCCGAATCATGTATCTTAGTAGAGCAAGAATCTCAAATGTCCTGTCGATTTGTTTTTTCATTTTTAATTACTTGTGTGTCTGTAGGTGCTACTTCTTTCATTGACGGAGTTTCAATGCTTATTTATTCATATATATTCCTTTAGTCTCATGGTTTGTATTTTCTATGGTTGAGTTTGTTATGTTTGTGTTGTTGGTGAATGATAAGATGATTTGCATCAGTTCTGCGAACTATTTACTTAATTTTGGGTAATATAAAATTTACTGTAGCTATTGCATATGTGGTGATGAAACTAGGTGGCTTGAGTTTGCTGTAATCAGCCTTCACCTAACTTTCATTTGTTGGAGCAATCCTTCTCCTGAGTTCTCTTGAAATCTTTGTATGCTGCAAAAATGCACGCGGAGAGTATGGTTATGGTGCTGTTTAGGGCATATATGCATGTTTTTATTTGATAACTATTGTCATTGTTAGCATGCTGAATGGAGTTGAAGAGCAGTTTGGTCCATGCGGCCAACTTCTCACTTGTGCAATTCAGGTTGTATGCCATGGAGTACTACTGACATCCACCATTGTGAGCTGAACGCGAACCTGCTCTCAGTGTAGTCCAGCAAGCCTTCTGTTTCTAACCAACCGTGTCGGTCATGCCATATGATCTTGAACCCAGCTGATCCAGGCTTATCTGTAACTCACATGTCCTTTTTTCAAACCAACAATCGGTCACCGTGTTTATCATCCGCATTTCTTCAGTGCTTGGGTTCTATTTTATGGTGGTTCAGCGGACAGACTGAATTAGGGAGATTTCATTTTGAGAACACCTCGAAACCTGACACTTGTGGCATTCAGTGATGCTATTGTGATTAGTGGGCTGGCTAATGCGTTCTTGTGATTTATCGATGTGATGAAAACTTCCTTTTAAGCCTTTTATGTGTCTAAGAAACAAAGTGAGGAAGGGTATTTTAGTACTGTAAGCATTAAAAATATACTATTGTTTGTGTTTTCTTCTCTATTTTGTTCATTATTTTTTCTCAGTTGTAACGTTGAGACACCACTAATATACCATGTCTTAATCATGGCATGCTTATTTATCCATCCAGGCTTGGTTAAGAAGCTCAGGTCGGCAGAGAAATTGAACGTCACACCATTGTTAACTAAATGTTTCCTTCTGATAGTCTCCTCTCTAGGGCTTGCCATATGTGAAGTTAATATCAAATTCTTCTAATATATTTTCGACAACTTTTGTTTTGTGGGAAAAGTGATAATCTCATTATTTATTTATTTATTATTATATAAGTGGGAGCGGTCCTTACTACAAAACTGGACTGGACCACCATGTTCCTACATAGAAGGAATTGAATTCAGCTAAATTGACCTACCCTGATAATTTGTTCATGTGTGTCGTCAGATTCCTCAGGAAAAGCTGACCCCCCAGAGGGACAGGCCCCCCCAGCAATAGAACTTACCCATCTACAGCTAAAACAATCATCCATGCTCCCTTGGCAGCACCGACGAAAGTTTGTAATAGATATATTAGTTGTTGAAATACTAGTAGACTAGTCTCCACTTTCCCTCATAGTGGGCCTTGGGCCCTTCCCCTAGGCTGAATGACTTCAAGTCCAGTAGCAGTTTTGACCTTCTGTCGTCGTGAGACTTTCCCTAACAAGACGGGCAACTGAACGGGATCCAATCTTTTGTGTTTCTGGGTAGTTGGGGTGTGAAATTTGATCGTATGAAAGGAGAGAACGGGTTTTCTTCTCGGTGGTGATGACTTGTGTAAATGAGTTAACTTGTCAGCCTCATTGAGCAACAAGCTCATCATAAGTTGGATTAAGTTTAATTTTCAAAGCATTCTGTGCTGCCCACTTCATCCATGGCGAGGAAAGAATGTGTCTTTCAATCTATAATGGACTGGTGTAGGTGTGGTGATAATGTCATTAAAAAAGAAATGTATACACCCAGTTACGCTCCATTTGAGAACCTGTAACTTTCATGCTCCATTAGGTATCTAAATCTCCATTGTCAATGATAACTAAATAATTGCTCCAAGTTTAGCTGCCCAGTTCTTAGTGGAGGACTCCTATCAAATCAAATTCTTTTTTAATCTCAGTGAAAAGGGGATTCAAATTACAAATTTTTTTATATCATCCAATAAAAATCTACCGCCCACCAATGCCCACTTCCTATTTTTATTTCAATGTATGTGGATTTTGATTCTATAACATTTCTAATGGGCCATAAATCTATAGCTGTCAGCGCCTTTGAGGCTTGGGCCCTTAGTACAATGATAAGAATAATAATAAACCCAAAAGCAACTCACAAGAAGATAACCGAGAATGGATTTGATATCCCAATATAGAAAAATACTACAAACCATGCGTGTATTTTCTCTCTGCACTTCTAAATTTAATGCTCTTTATGAAAATCTCAAATCATAGAAGAATCACACCAATATTGCCAGCCAACAATACCACAGAACTTCACCCTTAATTTGATGTACATACAATACATGTATCTGGTATCAGAATCTACTGCTTCTGTTCATTTGAGGAACTTTTCACTATGATCTCCAACTCTGGAACCTGCTTAACTGTTTTCCTCTTGTACCATGAAGCACAAACTAGAAATAATCCAAAATTAATGAAGCTTAATGCAGCTAGAAGGCCATAAAAACAATCAAGTCTCCCATAGTTTATGTTCTCTCCTACCCAACCTTGTTTACCGTTACTTCCAGTTACAGCCTTCACAATGGAAACTAGAAGGCTGCTGAAAAAGAACCCAAGTGAAAGGGTTGTCAGGAAAAGTCCTGTGCTCATTGTTTTCATTCCTTTTGGTGACTGAGTGATGAAGAAATCTAGCTGACCAGTGTATATAAATCCTTCTCCAGCACCCACCAAGAAAAATTGTGGAATCAAATAGAACACTGAGATTGGTAGAGTTGTTTTCGTTGCACCATAGGTTTTTGCCACTGATAGACGTTTCACCTCTACTATTGCTGCTGATGCCATTCCTCCTGCTGACAAGAAGAGACCTATGGCTATCAACTGCAGATTGGTAAATCCTGTGGCACATATAAAACCAACCATTGTTTTTAGAAACCAATTGAATAAATAGTTATGAATTATGCAATGAATCAGTATAAAAACTTTTATGAGGCTTCTAGAGAGAGGGATCTCTTACCTTGTTTTCCTTTCCATTTTTTCCAGAGTGGAATAATGATTCGATCATAACATCCCAAGGTGATCAATATGGCTGATACAAAGAAGACTGTGAGAGAACCAGCAGGAATTTGGAAATTTCCCAATGATCTCTCCATGGTGGAAGCTTGTTCTACTGAGAATGTGATCATCTGGGCATATGTTGACCAAAATATTATCGTTGTTGCCCAAATTGGAAGTAATCTAATCACCATTTTCACTTCCTCCACCCTTGTAACTGGACAAAGCTTCCAAGGATTGCAAGCAAAGGAACCGTTGTTTCCATAATCACCTTTTGTAACGACTGAGGCCTTGTCTAAGAAACTGTAACATGATCACAAAGGGTAATATTTATGAAACAAGCATTTAGTTAAACGTTTTAGGGAACATTATTTAGATCAGATTAGCAATGTTTCAAATATATATCTGCTAGAGAAAAGAAATAAAAGAGAACTTCAAAATTTGTATAATAACATATCACTTACAAGAACTGATTTGTATGCTGGATTCTGGATTCCTCGGGGCAATCCTCATATAAGGATGCAGTATTGGAAGGTAATTCAATCTTCTTTTTCTTTATAGCAGCTACAAAAACTTGGCAAATCTGGACTATGGGACTACCCAAGCATTTCTTGTATCTGTATCTTCGAGTTCCTGATAAAAATATCACTATAGCAATAAGCATGGAAATGGAGCAAATTCCATAACCCCAGCTTCGACCCACTTCATCTTGAATGTAAACAAGCACCGTGACAGCCATCAGAGTCCCTATACTGATGACAAAGAAGAACCTACTGAAGAAGTAGGTCATTTGGGCTTTTTCTTCCTTATGTTTCTCATCAAACTGATCAGTTCCAAATCCTGAGACACTGGATTTTAGGCCACCAGTCCCCAGTGCAATTAGATACAACGCAATATATAGAACTCCCATTTGAAGACCGGAAGCTCGTTGGCATTTGGTAATGTCATCAGCACGGCAATGAGGCGGGCGCAGCTGCGGCAGTTCTGTTGATATTGCTAATAAGCAAGTCCCCTAGTTCATCATTATCAAATTATCAGCCATACTTGAAATTAAAATAATTAAAAGCAAAATGAAAGCCTACTTCATTGACTGCAAGAAATTTGGTAACTATATGCAGGAACTATAACACTTACCACTGTCTGGACTGTGGCAAATATTGCAATTGTTCTGTATCTGCCTAAGAACGAGTCAGCAAGGAAGCCGCCTAGTAAACATAGCAAAAAAGAGGTGCCCATGAAGTCTGTAACTATATTGGCGGAAGTAGCACTTGAAAGATGCATAGTTCCACCCAAATATGTCACAAGGTTCACCGCGATTCCCATTGTTGAGAGCCTCTCGCATATTTCAATTCCTGGACAAGCTTTCAATATTTAGTATACTGAAATGCTTTTGCATATGCATATTAATAGATGGTTTGTGATTGATGTTTGTCACAACTTCCCATTTTAGAGGAAAACATTAACTGCCACAGTTGTTCCAGAATTAGTCTGCCATTGCCACTTTACTAGGAGAGGGTGATGAAAGGGAAGCCAGATAAAAAAGGCAATTTCTTCCTCTTAATATGCATCTCTTGACACAGTATGAAGGAAAATTCAAGTGTATTTTTATATTTACATAACTTGAGAAAGACAGGTTTCTATGATTCTTATCAAAGAAAGACAGGATTAATCAAGTGCACATTAACTAAATGGGAAAAGAGAGAATGAAGTAAACTTGAGACTCCACTAAATCCCGATGTCCCATAGGCAAAAGAGGAAAAAAAATTAATCCTTAAGTACCATTCTGTCCAAATGCAGGAGCAGGTTGCAGGCATTGCTGCAGAAATATTTTATCAGAGGAGAACAAAACAAAAAAAAAAAAAAACAACGGTAGCCACTAAAACGATGTGTTCATCAGAAAGATGACATATGTTAATAATTAATGGCAGTAATAATTTAACTTAGTTTATCAATTCCAGTGGGAAGATATTCTATCCGATAATCTCACGGGCATACTCAAGGATCCCAAACTTCTATATAATCAATATGAATGAAAGAAAGTATCTGGATTTAAACACTTCTTGATCTAGGTCATTCACCTGGAAATTTCATGCCTCGCATACCTAAGCTATTTTCAGATCAAAGAGTTGCAACTCATGGCATACCTAAGCTAAGAGCAGCAGGTATCCAACCACCAGTTTTAGACCTGTCAGCAGGATTTCCCTTATAGTCCACTGCATCCGCAACAGCCCAACCCATCATCTCTCCCTGTTAATTAACATATAGTCGTAAGGTGACATTCTCATTGTAGAATGATTGATAAATGGCTATATAATTTGAGATTCTATGAACCAAGCAAAGAAGTTAAAGAAGACAAAGAAACAAACCATGTCTCCAAAGTTCAGATGGAAAAGAGCTTCAGCAGAGCTAAGAAGAAATGTAGGAAACTGAGGTGTCTTGGAACTTAAGGAGCTCTAATTATATAGGCAATGATACAAGTGATGTCCCCTTAATAGTGACCTCCACTACCATATCTGACAAGTCTCCCCTTGTCTTGGCATTGCTTAGGATTAGGTTTATCACATCGTAATATGGGATTTTTTAGGACTACAATCATCTTTAATTTATTTCTCTTTTTTCTTTCTTTTTTTTCACTTTTGCAGATATTTCAGAGAGAGAAAAAAGTTAGGTATTGTAGGCAATCAAGAGTCGTTGGTATCGAATATATGGTTTAAAAAATAAAAAAGGAAAAAGAAAAGGGAAATATAGATGATCTAACTGTTGATCCATTTTCAACAAATCTAATTATGATGAGATTGATTAAATTTGTTGTAAAAGCCGTGAACCACACAGGCCGTTCAATAATTAGTGGTTTTGCAGCTTTTGTTACCCCGCACATAGCAAAAAGCCGCCATCATTTGTCTCTTTGCCCTGTTCCTGTGTATGGAAAAAAAGCTTTGCTCTTTCTTTTTTCGTAGAGCATAACAGTGACCCATGCCTCTGTGGAGGTAATGAAGATCAATATAATTCAAGTTCTCATGCAAACGATTGGTCCTTATTATTAGCCAAATTCTATTGACAATATTGTCCTTTCTTTGCAAGTTGAGTAGTCTGCTTCAGAGCCAAAGCTATCATCATCCTTGACATATCATCGATTACATTGTGTTGATCTCTGAAATCCCAGGTCTTGTTCCTACAATTCAAACACATCAAGTGCTAAACTTTGCTTATCCTGATCATGATTGATAGGTTGAAGAAGTTAAGTTGACTTGCTGGATAATTGGGTTGACAATAATTAGTTTTTCAGCTGTGATATGATTCAACTTCTGAAATAGACAGAGTGTATGCATAGTGCAGTGAAGAAAATTTATTAAATTTGAAAACAAAATGTGTATGAAGTCTGGAGTTGTGGTCCAAATGAGTTGAAATGGCTCTAACTTTTGTAGACAAGATCATGTGTTTGCATAGAGGCAATGGATTAATAAGTACACTAATTATACCATTGCCTACAATCTGATACAAGAAGTGGTCAACTTTTTGCACAGAATGGTAATTGCAGACTTTACCCATAACCTCTAGATTTACCAGAATTTCCCAGAGGTGAATGGTTCAAGATTAAAGGCTGTTGCATATACCTGGTGAACTTAGCATGCTATTACATATTGCAGCAGGGAACAAAAAGTGGATTCATACTAAATAATATATTGTAAAAGAAGAAGCACTATGCATGTTTTAAAAGGAAAATGATAAATAAAGAATGAACAGGAACCTAACGTGAATAATACAATGGAATTAAAAATGAGATGCATATGTTAAAAGGTATGAATTTAGAGAGACAGTGAGACTTCAATTATTGTGGACCCAGTGGTCATCATAATGAACAAGTTCAGCTAGTTAAGCAATTAGAAGTCATTGGCCGTTTGTTGGACGTGAAGAATCTCTTCATGGAATATAGAAAATTCAAGCAACAAGCAACAAGTCTCAATAAAGGTTTTGGCCAAGATTGAGCTTCATCGCCTACAATAGCCAGCTCTTAAATTACCATATCCCTCTGGGGATGAGGATGAATTTCGGTACTTTTCATCTACTTCTTCAACTCAACAATCCATTTAAATCAGAACAATACATCTAAATCACGGAAATTATAGTTAAAAAGTATCATGAATTGATTTTTAAGTCTTTTAATCCGTGAACTAAAATGGGATATTTAAAACAAACTCAAATAATTTAACCACCACAACCCACTGACACCTCCATTACCCCTCCACCACACACATGCAAAGGCAATAACATGAGATTGTTTACTCCATCTTATCTGGAAATTGCAATGCATCAGAAACCTTTTACATTTCTTCCTGTGATTCTGCATCCTCACAGATTTCGTGTGTGTGTGATTAGAATCTTTGAAACGTGTCACAAGTTGAAACTTCAACAGAGTGAAAAAGAAGTGGAGGCAAGACCATATTGCGAAAGTGGAAGATACAGTATCTCGATACCATTAAGCTTTCTATGCATAAAGTGATGAATTGCAAATTCAATCTCACAATAATTGCAATTAAATAATTCACTCTAGAAAGTAATTAGAGTCTCTCCACTTTCCAGTCTGCCACTACGTGATTAATTGAATTAGAAAACAGTAAGATTCCTGAAAGAAAGATCCTTTGTTCATCGTATGGTGGATTGATTTACCCAGGTTGCGTCACAAACAAACAAACAAACAAACAAAAACCCAACAGCAAATTGTGTGGTGTGTATATTTATATAATGTATTAGTAAAATATAATATATATGTATACGCCTGTTAAAGTGAAGAGCATTAGAGCATACAAAAATCCACAACGCAGTCTGCGGCCACAGGTGATGTAAGCCAGTTTCTCGAGGCTAGCAAGTAACAGATGCCACTTGTGCTAAAGGCTTACAAATTGGCTGATGCTTTTTGAAACTTGTTCCTACACGGCATGAATATCTCTGATAATTTAGCCAGGAAAGATCATGACTCAGTGAGAATATAGCCGGCGAAGATTGCGAGAACAAGTTGCTGTGATTGATTGCAGCATTTTCCTACCAAGACCAAGCCAGATATGTATGTATAATGTATACTTACTTAAACCACTAATATCGATGCATATTGGACATGGTAAGTTAGATTAATTGAAGGAATGACTATGTAGTTGGGATGCTCTCCAATATTGTTTTCTTGAACGCTTGAGAGATCATACAGGACCCAACTTGCATTACATGAGCAAAACAGGAGCAAAACTAATATGGTGCCACTGAAAATAGTCCCAGCATTAACAAAGTCTAGCATTAAGATTCGGCATCTTTCTTAATCTTACCCCACAGGATTACGATTAGACTCTCACGTCCTTGTCCAAGTTTGGTGCTGCTAGTTGGCTGAGTGGGCAGAATAGAATATTCTTAACAGTAGATAAGAAATCTTGTTCATTTGTAATGGTGTTTGTGAATAATACAAAATTTCATTTGGCATGATGGGGTATGAGACATGATTATCATTCAATTATAATTAATATTCAACCAACGCATTAATGGCATATCTTAATCAAAGAAAAATTGAAAGGGGACAAGGAGCAGGAGAACAAAATAAGAAAATGCAACAAAGTTACTGCATTGATAACAATGGTAAAGATGGCCAGCCTTACAAGCTGAACCTTAAGATTTAACAAGTCACCGCAGGAGGGAGTTTTCCAGCCAGCAACTTCTAGGTGGCAGCCTTACATCTTGGAAAGCAGCTACTCGATCGAGTCTCAGTATCATCACACAGATTACTGAATGAAAATGGTGGTGGATAATTGCAGAGCTTTCCAGCTTGACAGCCAACTAAGTCAACATAATTGCACATGCTTTGCCGGTTGTTGGCTTTTAACATAGAGCACGCAGCACAGTACTATAATGCTAGAGTTGGTTATGTTATCAACATTGCAAAATAATCCCCATCTTAAGAGTCATAAAACTTCTCATTGTGCCCCGACCAAACTAAGTCTTTCTCGATGCTCATTTGCAGGACAAACTGAACAGTTCAAGATTTGGAGTCTAAACACATCTCTCACTCTATGTTCTATTCCCGACGGCTCCAAGAATGAATTTGCATAACATCTGGCTTGGTTTGACCAAGAAATGGGCTCTATACGATCTTCAACAGATGGGACTAAAGCATACTATTGCACAATGTTGGAAAAAGTATGATTGTAACAATTTGAGGACAGACGTGAAACAAGAAATCGATGTAGCATTTTTTTCAAGACAATAGGAAAGGGTGAGCAACAAGCGATTTTCTTGAGCTCACGAGCTCGGTTCACTTTGCAGGTAAAATAGATCAATCATGGCCATTTTCAGATGTTTTCTAATCATGATTGTTGATTCTGGCAAGATCCTTAATTTGAAATAATAGTCAAGGTTATCTTGTCTATTGTTTTTACCTATCCATTAAAAAATTGCCCCACAACCTATGAGAATCAGTAGGGTTTCGAGTTCTGTCGGTCCACGTCACAAAATTTTGGTCAACTACGGATCCAGTTTAATGATTATTTCCAGATCATAAAGCCAATAATTGAGAATAAGTCATTTCCGACTTATTGCTTGATAAAATGCACATACATTGAATGTTGTTTAGAAATCATTTCCGATTTATTGCTTCCTAAGATGCACATACATTGAATGTTGTTTAACTCCAATCAGTTTCCAATAAACTTGGCGTAATTGTAAAACATCCCTGGGGTTATTTGCAGCAATAACTCCAGCAGACCATTGTAAGAAGAATCAAACACAAAGGAAGCATAACTATGATGATCAATTTGACAAATTCTAGCCAGCATCCTGCATCAAATTGCTGCACTGTATGGCAAAAGTTTCAGACAATCACTCCTATAACATCTTGGAATATTGAGCTCGATTCGAAGTTCCTAAATGGATCAAAATTCGGCACCGGGTACATTTTCCAGTGAATGATCAGGAACAAGCCCTTTGTAACTGTCATGCCGTTTTCTACCTAGCCAAGACAGCTTTGGGTTCCATAGATATAAAGATAGTCCTCACATTGTAATTAGTTTGTTACCAGAAATCTCTACACGAGCAGAAACCATCTCTGAAATGGTGAAACCGGTTCCGGTCCCTCACCACTATCTCCCGATTATAGATCTTAGAGATGAACTTAGTAGCAGAATGACAATCGCTACAAACTCGTAAATTCTTCACTATTCTAATAGGAGTTCCAGGGGGTGTTTTCAAAAGGGCAAATGCAATTGCAAGCTTTTCGCTATGCCTGTTTAAAGCATCTTCCTTATCTTCTTCATCAATATCCAGCAACACCTCTGATGTGGTGGGAACATATCCAGCCCTTTTCATCTTTCTTCCCATTTCATCCAGCATCTCATATATCTCTTTGTATTGATTATGTGACTTATCTCCAGCCACAAATTCATAAATTTCATTATCTAACTCGATCATAGTGCTCCCTGGTATCTTCTTCATCCCTCTTTTGTCCATCACCTCCCTAATTTTGGTTTTTTTCTCCCAGTGGAACATTTTTGCATAT
Organism: Khaya senegalensis; assembly: GCA_032402905.1. Lineage (NCBI taxonomy): Eukaryota > Viridiplantae > Streptophyta > Magnoliopsida > Sapindales > Meliaceae > Khaya > Khaya senegalensis. The sequence goes on along the minus strand of CP135556.1, from coordinate 1,517,941 downwards.
ATGTTGGAAAGAAGAACATAGTTGGACTCATGCATGGGTTCATTCGCGATTAACCATTTGGTGATGCTCTCCCCAAGCTTGAGTTCACCACGGGCACAACAAGCACTAATCAAGGTTCGCCAAATAATTGGATTTGCCTTAATGGGCATTTTTTGAACAAACTCGAATGCCTCTTTAACCAGTCCAGCCCTGCATAACATATCTACCATGCATCCATAGTGTTCTATTTTAGGTACAACGCTAAAATCTCTTTTCATTAAATCAAAATATTCTTTGCCTTTGTCGACTAAACCAGAATGACTACAAGCAGAGAGCAATCCTACGAAGGCAACGTCATCAGGAGTCACCCCACCTCCTACCATCTCCTCAAACAATGCCACAGCCTCCAAGCCACGACCGTGCATTGCCAAACCAACAATCAAAGAAGTCCATGAAACAATAGTTCTCCCAGTCATGTTTCGAAACAACTTCAAAGCTTTGTCAACGTCACCACATTTTGCAAACATGTCAATTAGTGCATTATGAAGCTCGACACTTTTATTAAACCTCTGTTTCTCAATAAAAGACTCAATCCACTTGCCAACCTCAAGTGCTCCTAAGTCAGTACACGCAGACAAAACCGAAACCATAGTGATCTCATCTGGACAAACACCAGACATTTGCATCTTCCTAAACAAATCTATAGCATCCGTAGACAAACCCAAACGCGCATAACCACCGATCATCGCACTCCACGAAACAGAGTCACGTTCTGACATTTCATCGAACACCTCACGAGCGTACTCAATCCCTCCTTTACAACTACCGTACATGTGAACCAAAGTGTTCTGCACATGAATATCATTGTCAAATTGGAACTTCAAAACAGAGCCATGTACAGATTTTCCCAAATTCAAGTCTCCAAGGCCAGCACAGGCCTTAAGAACAAATGGATACGTGAATTTATTAGGAAAAACTCCATATCCAAGCATAATATTGTAAAATTCAATAGCTTTAGTCTTGAAATGGTTAGTTTGAGCATATGCTCTTATTGTAGTGTTAAAAAGGAATGTATCATAGAGACGGGTATCAGATTCTGGCGAAAATACAAAGGAGGAAGCGTAATCTATAGCATGAAGATCGGCGGATGTGGAAGTAAACTTGGTAAGAACCAACGGGTTGTTATGGAGACCCAATTTGAGAATGTGGCTGTGGACTTGAGCGAGTTTTGGGAGACTGTCGCAGGATTGGAGGAGAACTAGGCAGCTCTGCTCTGCCACTCTTTTGTTGGCCGTGATTGTACCGTGCAGCCTGGATTTTGCATTCAGAGCCATATTCATTTACAACTCTACGCTTCAAAATTCAAACGGGCCACTTAGTCCCCCGGTGAGAAAAGAAGCGAACATTGCCTGGCTCCGTTTTCGGTTTTCGTTAATAACATCTGGATCCCTAATTTGTTTATGGTTCTTAACAGAAGACATAATTAATCTATTTTTATCAAATAGGTCCTGATCCATCGAAATGACCAATTTTACCCTACAGCCTTATTTTTAACACATTCATCAAATTTTAATACTCTCATACGAAGTCTTCCAAGCCCCAAAGCTTCTATTTTTCTTAAATTATGCATAGTATTTGTTTTATTATAACAAATAAAGAGTAAAAATAAGAATTTGATTGGATATCATAAATATTTGATAATATCCAACCAAAAATAAAATTTAAAATTTATTATATATTAAATAAATTATAATATAAAAATAAATATTCAAAATTGAGTTCAGCTAAATATAATTTTAAGTATCGAATATTCAAAATATTATTATTATTAAATTTTAATATATCCACGTACACACTTAATTTTTATCAATATATTATAAAAATAAAAATAAATATAACGTTAATTTTTTTATTTAATTTTAAAATATTATATTATTATTTAACTAATTTTTAATTATTGTAAATATTTAATTATTTAGTTAAATATAAATATTAAATATATAAATTATAATATAAATATTAAATATTTTAATTAAATATAAATATTTTAAAATTTTTAAATATCTTATTCATGACCTTTGTATTACTCTTTTTAGTACTTTATTTAAATACTCGTTAATGTTAAGTTAGAATATTAGATACGCCAATATTGTTTGATGAAAACTGATATTTTACAAGAGTGAAGGACCTATTTGATACAAATTCATAAAGCAAAAATGTAAAATAGGTCTCTGTGATCCAACAGTCACTTCCCTATCCACGTCATCCACGCCTCCCGCTATTCCCACGTGTCAAGATGAATGAAATTGAAAAATAGATCTCTGAGATCCAACAGTCACTTCGCTATCCACGTCAGACACGCCTAACGCTTTTTCCCACGTGGCCGATATTGGCACAACCACGTCACCTCCGAGGCATCGACCTCTATGCCTACCGCTGTCTAGGCTCTAGAATGCAAGAGTCTGGATGAAAATTCAATCGCAATCGCAGAGGGAAAGGCAGAAAAAATTTGGAGCAGAAAAATGAGGAAAGTGTCTTCAATGGCTTCGCTTCTCTATCTAGGGCTTTTCAGACAAAGAGGAACTTATAGTCAAAAGTTCTCAACAAATGCCGTTCGCTCTTACTCTCGTCTTTTTTCTCCAAAGCCTCCAGGTGTCCTCTCTCTCAAGATTAGTTGTTTTTGTGCTTAATTCTGCTGGTTATTGATTAAAAAAAAACTGTTTTTAAAAAATTGTTTGTTGCTTTTTACTTTTTCATTTACATCAAAATTTTTTTTGGTTGTATGCTTGATGAAAAGACATGCGCTACCGAATGAGGTTAAAATTGAGTAATTCCGGTGAATATGAAGATGATTAGTGTTAGTAAATTAATGTTTCTTGAAGGCAATTTGAGATAGGAAGATGAATGAAACTGCTGGATCCACCAAGCCTTGAAAACTATGAAATTTGGATTTTTGACATTCTAGCTGCTCACTACACTAGCAATGATACACAACTGTGCATAAAAAACCTTAGTGCTTGTCTTCATCAACATGTAATTAAGTAAATTATTTCCCTGGTTTGTATGTTTTACATATTGAATGTGAAACTTCCTAATCAATTTATCGAATCACAGGATTTTCTTTTTTTGTCCTTCAATGAATGAAATTTCATCAAACAAAAACATGATATTGTTCTTGAAATTTTATGCTGATTTTTCCCTGTTATTGCTTTTAATATGGTATGAAACTCTTTATCTTTCAGGACCACTGATGCAGTACAGGAAATTGATTGAGCAAGGGAAGCTGCAGAAAGATCATAACCAGGAAAAGGTTGCTTTGGCATTAGAAGATTTACTTGGGAGATTGGAACAGTATGAAAAAGATATGGAGGAATATCATGTACGGTCCAGATTGTGGATTCTTTGATGCACTGTGAATTCGAGTTGGTGTTCTTGTAGCTCATTCGTCACCACTAGTGATTTGCTTAATGATGTGCATCCTTTCCTTACTTTTGTCAGTTAAATCTAGCCAACTGGGAGAAGAACCGAGAGGATGAGAGGCGCAAGCTGTTGACAAAGGAAGCTGAACTTAAGCAACAGGGGGATTTGGGGACATCAGTTAACAAGCATCGGAATAAACTTGTAGAAAGATGGATGTTTTGGTGAGGCATGATATGTGTCCATATTCTGTTGTGACTGTATTTTAGGCGAAGTGTTTGCATTTAGTCATGATGACTATATTATCTTTATTTCTCTTCACCTCATGCTTGATATAACACATTAATCTATTTTTTGGGCCCAGATCACGGTATTCTTGTTGCATGTTATGATGCGCCTTTTTTTTGCAAGCTATAATCAAATATATAATATCATTGAATTAAATCCGGAAGGAACTGTTATAAACTAGTTGGTTGTTCTTTATTTATTTATTTTTTTTCTTCTTTTTCTCTGATGGAAGGAAGGGAGAATGGAGGGCACTAATGGAAGTCCTGTACAAAGAAACCACTTTATGTGTAGCATATGAATATTTTAACAAATCAACTAGGGTAAAAGATAAATTCGAGATCATGGCATCCTTATTGAACTTGTTGCAGATGTTAAGAGAGAATAGCAAACCACTGAAGGCATAATGGGTTCATTCCCCCTGTTCCATGCCGGTGGAAATTTTTTTAAGTTATCAATGCTTTTGACTGGAATGAATTAGAGATATGCAGTGATAATAATTACTCATGATGATTTTCGAAGCAAAATAGAGAATTTTTGTAGAAGTTTTGTTGATGCCTTCTGTTATTGCATGGACTGAAAGCTGCCTTTTGACTCAGGAAAAAACCTGCAAATGTAGAACCAGGAGTGGGTAAATGGGTTTCATATCTTAATCGAGAGAAGAAGTTGAATTCACTTGTTGGTTGTCGTCCAACTGCTCCTTCAGCTCCAAAAGGACTTTATATATATGGCAATGTTGGAAGTGGTATGTTGCTAGATCTTATTTATGCTTGCTTTTGAAACTTTACCGTATGAGCTATGATCATTAACTATCCACCCATCTGTAGCAATAAATTGGTTTCTCTGCTAATTTCATCCTACTGTTCTAAGGATTATTCCTCTCTCTTCGCATTATTCAGCTCACAGTGGAGGTGGCTAATTGCTTTTAGATTTGTTTCTGAGCTGCTTTTTTGGTACCTTGAAATTATGATATGTTTACTCATATGAATACAATGAACTAAATAATTGTTCTTTGTAGGGAAGACAATGCTTATGGATATGTTTTATGGTGCCACTGAAGGAATTGTTAAACATCGACGAAGGTTTCATTTTCATGAGGTGGGCTTTAAATTTGTGCTTTGCTGATGTCCTAATAATGCTTGTTGATTGCTGTGCGTTTAAATTGGATAAGAAAATATGAAATACAATGCATTCTACTTGGGTTAGAATTGCCTACATGGGGCCATATACTCATGCAAACACATATAGACGACAAAGAGTTGCACACTATTGCTGCACTTGCTAAGCCTGGAGTTCGCCTCTTGCTTTTGCTGTATGTGCTAATGGGGACAACATATGTTTTTGCAGGCTATGCTAAAAATTAATGAACATATGCATAGGTTATGGAAAAATCAAGTGGAGGAAAAGTCTTTGCAGTCAAGCATATCTGGTTGGGTCATGGATCTTCCCTTTGATTCAAAAGTTAAGGAATGGGTGGCTGCAGAAGAAAGATATAAGCAAGAGGTTCAGATGAAAAACATTCTTCCAGCTGTAGCAGATGAGTTCCTTGTAGACCAACAAGCAGATCAAAGTGGGGCAAGTGTTCTTTGCTTTGATGAGATACAGGTAAGGTGATGCTTGCTAAAAGATCTTGTGTTCATATGTGTTTTGATGTCATAATTATAAGGCTTTGATTCTTTTCTCCTTTATACAAGTTTATTTGGGGAATATCATTTTTTGACAATTTGTTTATTAACCTATCATGTGGTCCGGGAATGCATTTCAGAGAGTGATCGATGTAATTTTTACAGTTGTGGAATCAAGTTTCCAATCTATCTAGTATTAAATAAGTGGATGGTAGTATGGATTATTGTGAAAAGCAAGAGAGAAAGTATTATCGATTTATTGTGAAATGCAAGAGGAAGTAAGAATTATTATCTTACAAAACATGGTATGTAAAGGGGAAAGGATGGCTCCCTTTTAAAAATCCTGTAAGGTGTTAAAATGCAATTTTCCTTGTATTGTGACAGATGAATGAATTAATGATCAATATATGATATTACCATTCTTACTGATAACCTCCTGTTGTGGCAGGGTTATCCCATAAAGATATATCTTTGAAAAGTCCTTCATAGACTAAAATGCATTTGTGGACAAAAAGTTTGCTGCACCTTTTGTAAGATAGATCAGTATTATATGGTCAAGTTCCATTTGTGCTTTTATCTTTCTTTCTCTCTCTCTTGGAATTACTCTACTTCGCCTTTCTGTGGTACTACAATTGTTCTTTATCATATGCTACACCCTGTTGCTCAAAAACCAGCTTATTGAATTTGCAACTTATTTTAATACTCAAAATGTTTTTGCTCTGTTACAGACTGTTGATGTATTTGCTATTGTGGCCTTATCTGGAATTGTAAGCAGATTGTTGAGTACTGGGACTGTTCTTGTAGCCACCAGTAATCGAGCACCATGGGACTTAAATCAGGTGCGGTTTTAGTCAAAATCTTCTTGTTCATGAAAATTTTAATGTTCTCTCCGCCAAGCTTCTCTGTAACCTACATCTTCTGGGTAAGGGATGATGACATTTGGGGCAAATTATTACCTGCTGTGACATCTCTGGAGTGTATCATGGAATCTCCTAGTTTATTGTGCAGATGTTTCTAAATGTGTTTACATAGTTGCATATGAGCATCAAAAATTGTTTATGATAATCATTTGTCTGGAATTAACTTTTGTTTTCGTAAATGTTGCTTTTGCAGGATGGCATGCAGCGGGAGATATTCCAAAAACTGTTAGCAAAATTGGAAGGGCACTGTGAAATGATTCAAATTGGAAGCGAGATTGATTACCGCCGCCTTATCGCACAAAGATCTGTAGACCAGGTGACATGTTACATTGATTTGTTTCTTCTTTATCAATAAACTAACATCCTATTTTCATATACAGTTTAATATCTCCCACAACCTTGTACTTCAACATTTTGAGTTCATCCTTTTGGACCAAAAGTGAGAGTGAACATGATTGCTTTTCTCTCTTTTGCCAATTGGCCAAGAGCTGGATGGCGCCAATTGTATCAGGACCATCCTTTACATAAAGGAAGGCACTTTCCCTGGTACCAGCATGATGTGACTTTTATTAGATGCTTTAACTAATTTACATCACACCTTAGTAGTTCATCATGCATGACCATACTATCATAGCCTTCTTTCTATTATCACTTTCTGTTCTTTCAATTAATTTTTTTACAAATCCATTAGTGCCTAACGGTCTTTTTAGTTCTTCTCACCCATTCTAAAACCTTTTGTTGAATTGCCAGTTATTTATGTATATATGATGACTGTCGTACTTTCATTTTATTAAATTTTTTTCTTTTTTAACTATTGGATCAATTACACTTGAATCTGTACATTATCCATATGTTTTTGAGCTTGTGTATCTGAACAGTGCTTGAAATTGTGATTGCATAAATATGCAGGTTCACTATTTCTGGCCCTTGGATGACAATGCAATGAGGCAGTTTGAGGCAATGTGGTGTCAGGTCACAAACCAGTTGGGAGGGCAAATCACATCTAATACCATCCAAGTGATGTTTGGAAGGTAATTTTCAAACTTAATTATGCAAATCTAGTAAATTTACTTTATCTAAGTTAAAAGAATACCTTTTTTTTGTTTTTTATTAAATAGGACATTGGAAGTTCCTCAAAGCTGTAATGGAGTGGCCCGTTTCACATTTGAGTATCTATGTGGTCGTCCGGTATTGCACTTGCCTTTCCGTATGAATATGTGGCATTCAGACAAACTTCTTCATTTTGGTCAGCATTATGTCTTTAAGTGTTTTTGTTGCTTCTAGCCATACATATTCGTGCATGTATGTATGTATCCTTATTGCATTACTTAACAAAGGTTAAAGCTCTTGGTTCTTATTCTCTTCTAGCTTTAAGGAATCATGGTTACTACATGAATTTTTTAATGCAGTCATTTTACTAGTTCTCTCTGATGTATAGTATTCCAAGCTAGAAGAAGACAAGGACCTTGAAATTAAAGAGATATAAAGTTGAAGATAAGGATAATAAATTAGAGGCGAAAGTTAAAAAAAAAAAGGTAACAAATGTAGATTAAAAGGTTGGTTTGTCACATGAGTCTTGTGTATGAGAAAGTTATGGCTGATCCACTTTTAGTAAGAGTTCATTAAAGGAACACCAGTACTTAGCCTTACAGCATAAAACTGGAACTCTAAGCCTAGGCTGCCAAAAGACATGAAATGGCTGCAATCTTCCCTAAACTCTGCAGACCTAAATGTAGTGATCTAATAAATCTCCCCTTTGTTTATGGAGTGATTTTAATCATCAAAATCTCGTATTTTTCTTCCATAAACTCCATAAGATAGCTGTTCATTTAAATTATTTGATAATCACCTTTTATTTTCCTAACTTGGGCTTGTTCTTTCAACATTTTTTTTCCTGAAATGAAATGGGACAGTGTGTCACTTTGTTGTCAAATGTCTGCAGGTAGGTGCAGCTGATTATATTGCCGTAGCACAAAACTATCACACTGTATTCATCTCTGACATTCCAGTTATGAGTATGAGAATTCGTGACAAGGTACTTTTTGCTATATTTTAATACTTTAAATGGGAGCAGGGTTCGAGGAGTTCTAGGGCAGAAACTTCTTTCTTCTTCATTGTTTTTAATCTTTTCTATGGGAAACTGAAATTCCATTGAACTATTTTCTTCTCTCGAAGTACTCATTTGCACCTTCTATGTGATTGCAAAATGAAACATTGTTTTGTTGATTGGAATCAAGTAAATAACAAGATACACAGAAAGTTTTGGACGCAATTGTTACTTAAGACAGTGTTGGAACTCAGCAACTTTTAATGCCGCCATGTGCTGCTGACATTAAGAATCCTCAAATATATGCTCATCTAAACTGCTCAACTAAACCTTAATCCAAAGCTAGTTCATTGTGCCACAGCAACTTTTAATGTCGCCATGTGCTGCTGACATAAGAATCTTCAAATATATGCTCACCTAAACTGCTCAACTAAACCTTAATCCAAAGCTAGTTCATTGTGCCACCTTTTTTAGTATACATACAAAATTACATATGTAATTGAATTTGCTTCACTGCTCAGGCACGTAGGTTTATCACCCTCATTGATGAGCTATACAACCACCATTGCTGCCTATTCTGCTCTGCAGCTTCTTCTATTGATGATTTATTTCAAGGAACTGAAGAGGGTACACTTTTTGATTTGGAAAGGTTGGTTGTTCCATTTGTGATTGCACTTGATCATAGTTGATATCTGGGAATCTTGATACTCTGAGATTTCTATATTTTAAACTTGTTTTTGAACCTGCTGAAGGATTCTTTTCTTTGTCTTATCTCCCAAATAGTATTTACAAATATCTACCATTTCTGCAAGTAGTTGCAGGAGAACTCTTAGTTGCCAGTACAATTAGCTTTTTTTTTTTTGATTTAAAACGTTTTGCTGCTGGTGCAATAATGAGAAACCTTGTTGATAAGTTGCTTGCTACAAATTTAGGTTTTCATAGAATACCGGAGCTAGAATGTTGGATTTCAATAGATGATTGCCAATGATAGCTTTACTAATTTAATTAAACTTTTTCGGCCATTGGAGCTCAAAATGAAGGAATTTGATTATGAGACTGAGCTAAATTTTAGTAATACAGTATTCTTTATTTCCACTGCTCCAGAACTGTGTGTTGAATACATCTTTAGCATTTGCCTAGTTAAGGTTCCCACCAGTTCTTTTTTTTTATAATTGCCAGTCTTGTGATCTTGACTTTGGTTGTTTTATGACTAACATGGTCTTGTATACCCTCTGTTCCCAGTTTTCAGTTTGAAACAGAGATAGAAGGTGGAAAACTTCGCCGAAATGTTCTAGCAGAAGGGTCAGTGAGTTCTGGGGGTACACCGGCTGGTATTTTTTCCTTGCTATCTGGTCAAGAAGAAATGTTTGCCTTCCGGCGAGCAGTAAGTGGGGTTTTGCTTTCATCAAACTCTCATGTCAATTGTTGGTGCTCTCTTCCTTCTAAAATTAAGAAAAGAAAGGGAAAAGAATAAATGAAAAATTGTCTTGAGATTTTAGCAAGCATGGAAAAATTGTTTTAACAATGAAGGGAGAAATAAATCTTGTTCTGGATCTCTTGTTCATAACAGTCTCTACTTTACTGATGATTCTTAATGTTGACTACATCACTTATGTCTCGTCTTATTTTCTTTACTGTGTTTGTGCTCATAATGTAATTATATAAGAAAACCAATTATTGCGTATATTGTATTAAGAGTAGCTGTCTATGCAGGTCTCTCGCTTGATTGAAATGCAGACTCCTCTATACCTGGAAGGAGTTCGGTCTCTCCATCCTTGTTTCCAGAGCAACACCAAGACTATGTAAATTATCATGCATGTCTAAGAGAAATAAATCATTTTATTTATTAGACCCATTTCAACCCCTGGTACATAATAATGCTGAATCTTCTCATCATCTCCCATTCATTTGATTTTGGTAAGCTTAGTCAATTGATTATTCATTCTTACCGAGGGAAGATTTTTACACCGTTTTGTAAGATTAGATAACAGTAATAAAAGTCTCATTTATTCCTTTTTAAGCAACATCTCTTGTACAGCCAATGTGGTTTGGTTATGTTATTGCCGAGAAGCTGATGCCAGAAACAGTTGAGAAGTTCCAAATTCAAGCCTCTGGATCTGTCTTCTACTGCAACTGAAAAGCTCAAATTATTCTTGCAAATTTGTTAATCAATCAAGAAGGTATTGAATATTTTACAGTAAAGTCTCTCCGGAGTTATAATGTTGGAATCGAATTCTTTTTATTACTATAAGAAGATTATAATTTAATAGAATTGTAATTACAAAAATTATTGTTTTGACATAATTATTTTTATTGTAAATGACAAAGAAGTTGTTAAGTTGATTTTTACATCATTTGCAAAGTTTTTTTTTTTTTTTCTTCTCTTTAACACCAAATAACATTTATGAAATCTAATCATGTAATACATGCATTATTAAAAATTTAAAATGTTATTATTAATGTTAGCGTTTTAATTGCTGATTTTTAAAATGAATAGAAAATTATATTTTGAATATAGTAAATATAATAATTCTTGATAAATTTTTAATTATAATGTCTTTAATAAAATTTTAATTATAATTTTTATATGAACAATTGATATGAAATTATAACTAATTATTAATTATTTTAAGTACTGTGAAATTAAGATTCTTAATGATAATGAATTATAAATTACAAGTAAAGCAAAAGAAAGTGAGAGAATAACTAGAGAATTATTGAAAAAAAAAAAAAGCGATTAGATTCTATAACTTTATTACGGATGGCATCTGCTTCCTTTTTCGTACGCCAGCCATTCTCATTGAATACTTACTCTGTTACTTGCTTTATTTTTCTGTAGTTGGAGCTGATATCATGACTGTTTTGGCAGAATATGCCGCAAAATTTGGAGGCTTACGGCTTTCAAATGAGATCAGTGTTCTAACCTAGTAGTTGAAATATAACACATTGACTGATTCTTTCCTCAGACTGTTCTTCATGAGGTGGGAATCTACCATTTCTTTTTTCATTTGGTCTAAAAGTGACGAACCATTAATAAAAGAAGATATGGGTCTCCCACAGAAGAAAGTCAACCATTCATTATATGACAGCCAACTATTATTTAATTCACTCTTGACTATTTGATTTTCAAGGAAGCCTTTCGGCCGCTCATTTGTTTTAAGATGTCCATTATCATCTCCAATTGGAGAAAATAGTAATGATTCTGACTGGATATGGATGTAGCACATTCACATTCCATAAGGTGTTTCACGCTTACATAGACCACTTTTAGATAAATAATCTGCCACTAACAATATGATAAGATCACTTACAGAAAAGGGAACAAAATGTTTAATCACTTGGCCATGGAATTGATACGAGTTTAGCTGTCATTTCCTGAGTTGACTGATTCTTAGCCAACTGTGATTAGATCACAATATTGTGACCAAGCATATGATATATGTAGAGCCATTAAGCCAAGAATGGGCGGCTGCACAGGTGGGATGAGAAATCAATTTCATAGCAGAAAATCTACGAGCATGCCAATAACCTAATGATATAGGTAACACCCACTCACTCATATGGATGACTTTGTGTGGGGAAAGTACTAGTAGGAACTTCGTTTGTTTGGAGCTTAATAGAACTACAATAATATGCTGCACTGTGAGTGGCATTCCAACTCTTAGCAAGACTTGGACTTGGACTTCGACTTCCACTTGTTTAAGTGGAATAATCAATTCTTAAAAGAAAACACTTGAAGCAGTTGTTGTATTTGGTAATACTACACTGTCATCTAAAACCATATTCGTGCAATCGCAGGCCGGCTGCCTGCAGCTAAAGCCTAGAGCTAGTGTCTTGAAAGATTTGAATGTTGGGTAATTGTTTGATAATGCACGTTGTGTACTAATTCATAAGGTACAGTTCCCTCCCGTGCCCACTCCTCCTACCTCTCCTCGATGTACAGTTCGTGTCAGCAATAGTCTTTGCTTAAGTTTAATAATGACATATGCATCATATTATATAAATTTGACCGCGAAGTAAATGTAAGGTGTTAGAATATAAGGTTAAACTCCATAATTGTCATAATTGCTAAAAGATAAAGAATTGACATAAAATTTAAAATGTTTTAATATATTTTATAAAAAATTATAAAAATATATGTTTTTGAGATAATTTTTAAGTAAAATAATTTTATCATGTCAATATTATTAACATGATGAAATCGTTCAATAAATAAAATAAGAAAAATATTTTTATTAATTGTGAATGAAAAAATTAACAGAGAAACCCACTATTTAATTAATATGGTGAGATAAATTTATAAGTTATTTTGTTGACTATTTTTACCTATAACCAATAAAAATATTTTTTTCATCTCATTTATTGAACAGTCTCATCACATCAGTAATATTAATATGGTAGGACTATCTTACATAATATCCTCTCTACACATGTACAACTTTACAATGAAGAGAGTTTTAAGTAGAACGGTTTTCCTATGTTAGTATTACTGATGTAATGAGACTACTCAATAAATAAGGTATAAAAAATATTTTTATTAGTTGTAGGTAAATAAAATTAATAGAGTGACTCACTATTTAATTAATATGGTAAGAAAAATATATAAATCTATTTATTAACTTTTTTTATCCATAATTAATAAAAATATTTTTTTCATCTCATTTATTAAGTAATCTCGTTATGTTAGTAATACTGATGTGATATGCCTATCCTATGCAAGGCTCTCTCCTTTACCATGCAATAGTTTTGTGGATGAATTTATGAATCATTAATGGTATTCAATAGTGAAGGTTTTGACTTTAAACCCGCTATGCTATAGCTAGCTATTTATAATGTTACATATGAATGCGCTAAGCATCCTTAATAAGGTTTTGGCCTCAGAAATCTTATATTCTTGATAACTAATTAATAAGAACATCTACCATGTAATCAACAAGATTAATTCCCCATAACTAAGAAATAAAAATAATTGTTCAGATACCCCGTATGAAACTCATAAGAGTTCAGTTATTCCATCGTTACAAGGAAAGGTAGATCAACTTCTACTAGCAGTATTGTAATTCTACATTAATAACTCTCTATTTAACATCTTTTATAGATAAATATCACACTTCTTCTCTCAGCAATTCTTGAACTTGCAGAATCTTCGTGTCATATCCTGCAACCATAGAATCAAAACTTGTAACAAAATCCATAGAATTAATAAAGTGAACTAAGGACAAATAATAAAGTAATGATCGTGAAGAAGAAGAGATGAGAAGATACACACTGAACATATTCAATGTTGATTTTTGCATGGGCACGCGAAATTGCAGTAAAAGCATCGTTTGAGAGGAGGATTGTGGAAGGGCAAGGTGATTTCGGACAGAAATCCACCACCTTGACATCAATAGTACCACCTTTGCAGGGTTTATTTTGTCCGCTCAAGCATCTCAATCGATAACGCCTCCCGCAAGCGGCACCGTTGTCCCACAAACCTTCACCCACAGCAATAAACAAATTTCCTGGCGGGAACTGATCTTGTCTGTTTCCGTTACACCTAGTTGCTGCAAAATTTATTACAAATGTCAACACTTGTCTTCGGGTAATAATTAAAAGCAAATTGGCAATATTACGACTTGACTTTTCTCCTGCAAATAATTTTTATATTCTTCTATATTGGTTCTGGCAGGTTGTTTTTGTGTGTATATATATATACAGGGAGAGGGAGAGAGAGAGAGCAAAGAGAGGTGTATAAAATTCATGGTTTAGTACTCACGCAAGTATGGAGGATGGTAGGATGTAGCAGTACCAATATCCCCAACAACAAGGATTATTTCATTGCTCCAAAAACCTAATAAAATTGCCAACACGAAGAGTGCTGCCATGATTAGTAGTTTGCAAAGCCAGCTAGCGATGGAATGATTGTGTGGCTAGTGATCTGCTCTGAAACAAACTTCCTGCTGGCTACCCTATTTATAGAAGGATGGGACTGGGATAACCACCATCTACCTGTATCACCCCCCAGCTAGCTATCGCTCTGTGTGAAATTAAATCCATTAATTTAGTTTCTTTTTTTGACCGAAAGGATTATCACGTGTACAGGTTGACAATCTCACCCCATGTCGATCGTTTTCTTCTAGATGACCAGCTTTTAATTCTTAACATGTCATGGGTTCTTCCTGAGTGGACAGCTACTTTTAGGATTTAACAACTCCGGAAACTTTTAGTAATTGCATGTATGAAAGGTAATGGCTATGGAGGTATGGTATGGAATCACAGGAAAGTTCTGATAAACACTGATGAGGAAAGCAACTTCAGTTTATATATTATTCTATGCATGAAGAATAATTAAGCTGACAATCAACGAATGATTCTCTCTCTTTGATTCATCTAGTATAATACGTATAGTTTTTGCTTTTTAAATAAATTTCCATTGGTTTACACCAAAGGAGTACTTATAATCATGGCTGATGGAAGTGGATTAAGGTTAGCAGACACGTTTTGCATGAATACTATTTTTAGTCGATGCAAATTCCACATCTCCCACTATTATCAGTTCTCTATCTAAATTAAAGCACACATATTGGGAACTTTCCATGATCATCTCCTCATAATATATATATATAGCAGTTAAATGGTGACTGAATTTCAACAGTCTGAAGCTAATTACGTGCATCATTCTCATATGGGATGCATGTCTTTGAGAATTGAGGTCGTATTCTATATACCTAATTGACATCTTTTGGACGTATCTATGATCAATAGAATAGAATAATTAACTTTTAACCAAAATTTCCCAGGCTTTCTTTCTAGTAAGTGTTGCTGCCGAGATTGAAGGAAATAAAGGGCAGCTCACAGCTGGCTGCAATCTAATTACTAAGTTCCGGCATCGATACGGTGTTTTGTTTATATTATATTCTATATATATAATATAAAAGATAAAGATTGAAAGTACTTTAATTTTATATTATTTTTTAATTATTAAATTAATATAATTAAAATTATAATATATATATTAATTATAATAATATATAATTATAATGTATTAATTTAATAATTAAAAAATTATATACAAAATTAAATAATTTTTAATTACACACATGTGCGCGTGGCTTGCTCATTTATATAAAACATCATGGGAGCCATGCAATTTAACTAAAAGCCATGTAAATTGACTAACTCGGAAAATTTACCCACAGTAAGATCTGACAGTTAAATTTGGAACTCTTCACTTTTCTCTAATGTGAATGTGGACTTACCAACTAATAACATCTATACTTTGGAGGTGGTGGGCTGACACTAAATTGACTTGTCTATGAACATCTACATTAATTCTTCCTTCTTCAACATCTATGCTATGCCTTGCATCAAGTATGCCATTCTAGTTACAATTTAGCTTGAAGATTTAGTTAAGAGTAAGGCATAGGCATATTAATTAATTATAATAAAATCATAGATTTTTGTTGAATTAAGAAATGTGTTTTAAATTAAGAGATTAATTACCTAATTAATGAAAAAAAAATAATATTTATTAGCATATAATTAAAAAAAATAAAATAAATTATACTATTTAATTTTTATTATCTTATTTAAATAAAATTTACTTTAATTTTTTTAAATTTTTAATTAATAAATATGTTTATTTTTATTTATTAATTAGATAATTTCATTATATCAACTATAATAATATAGAAGAACAGTTTCACTTAAAACTTCTTAAATTAATACTGTAAAATAAACTTTTCTTTTATTATTTTGCATATGAAAATATTCTTTTTAATGCAACAGAGAGAAACATGACAAAATTTTGCTAAAATCAAGTACTAATAACAAGTGGCAAGTTAAGTATCCCTCGAGTTTGCATGATATAAAGGAGATGCACAACCTAACTTTAAAAAAAAAAAGAAGTTTTTAAGATCTGAATTATTGGAATGGTTTCTTCAAACTTAACTTTCAACCTTAATTTTATTCAAAATTTGATCTGAATCCTTTCATATATGTGATCTCTTTTGGTACATTTTATCATTGCTTCCGTGAATGAAATGGTTATCCATTGACACTTCTGTTGCTCTCTTTCAAATTTGGGTCATTTTTAGGGGGAGAAATGGGCCTTCTTGGAATAGATTCATTGGCCTCAATTATACACAAGACTCTTCTTGAAGTACTGCATATGAGTGATGATGCCAAAAGCACACAAACTAATACTCGAATTACACCTCTTCATTATAAACAAGTGACACGACAATTCTGATAGTGCAAGCAAACACACGTGTCTAGGATGAAAAGGGCTGCACACTAAATAAGAATTCTCTGTGCTATATTTTGATATATTTTATATTTAAAATTTTTATTATTTATAATTTAAAATAATTTACATAAAATTTTAAAACAGAATTAAAATTTTAATATTTTAAATTTTTATATAAATTATTACAAATTACAAATAATAAATTTTTTTAATAAAGGCTACATCCAAATACATCTTATTGAAATTCCATTAAATTATATGATTTGGTAGGTACCCATATAGCATTAATGTCACTAAATATTTCAAATCAATGTCTTACCTTGCCTTTTCCATTTTTATTTTATCCTCATTGCTCTTGGGAAAGGGTAAAAGGGAGGTGGGTTGGGAAATAATTTGACCTCTTGATTCCTTTTAATTCATTTATTCTTAATTTATTTCTATTTTACATCACCAAAATAAAAAATGGAAATAAAAGAAATTCAAAATCTGACATACCAAAAACGAAACACCAAACACCAACTACAGTCTTCAAATACACTCCCATTGCAAGTACAGTGCAAAACCTAACTACTCAAGAGCCGGAGAAGCAAAACAAAGCCACCCTTCAATATTTATAACAAACTAAACATAGGTTGAGTTAGAGAGAGATTCACCTAACCCTTCTTCTCCTATCTCTCTCTCTCTCTCTCTCTCTCTCTCCCTCTCTCTCTTTCATTGTTAGCTGAAATTTCGCATTTTGCCTTCTCTCGTTTTCACCGCCTTATGTTGTTGGATTCTTCATCGAAGTTTTTAGCCCTCGCATATTTCTTAACAAACCCTTTTTTTTTTTCTTTGTTTTCTCGCTTGCCCATTTGTGAAGAACGGATTTTTGAGTCCATGAACAATCTCATCTGGGTATTTTCTAAATCATAAGGAAAAGTTTATTTTCGCGGTTTTTTTTAAAATATTTTTTCAATGGGGAAAAGAGGAGGAAGTCAACTATTTGATGATAGAAGAGATGGATTCTTCTCAATCTGTGACTTGGCTTCTCAATGGAACATCCAAGGAGACAACTTTTTATATCAATATCAACCAGGTGGCTTGTTTGCTAGCGTAGGGCAAGTGGGAATGAATTTTGGTGTCTCGCCAGACTCTTCGAATTCCTCTGACAACAACAATGGTAGCATAAAATCTCCATACAACGATTTGTATGTAAAGTACGTGCCATCGGAGGATAGTGCACGCATTGTTGAGGTGCCAGAAGGTGAAAAGATTCGGAAAAAGAAGAAGGGTGGACTGAAGTTGAAAATCAAAATTGCGAATCCATCCCTGAGGCGGTTGTTTAGCGGAGCAATAGCAGGAGCAGTTTCAAGGACAGCTGTGGCTCCATTGGAGACTATAAGGACACATTTGATGGTTGGGAGTAGTGGGCATTCAACAACGGAGGTTTTTCATAATATAATGAACACTGATGGGTGGAAGGGCTTGTTTAGGGGTAATATGGTTAATGTGATTAGGGTTGCGCCTAGCAAGGCCATTGAGGTAATGAATTTGCTTGACAAATGTTTTGCGTTTATGATTTATTTTGTGGTAGAAATGCAATTAGATGGATGATTGATCATTTGTCTTTTGCTGGATAAAAAATTTCATTGATTTAGATGGTGGTTTTGGTCTGAACTAGTTATTAAGCAAAGAATTGTTCAAATACACGTCTTCTTTGGTCTATGCTTAAACATTGTTGAATGAGGGTATGGTTACCTTTCTTCTTGGTGTAATACTTTTTGTTCGTCTGTTGATAATGAATACTGGTATGGTTGCCTGATGTAACTGAATATATTTTCTTTTGTTTTTTTTCGGTCTCCTTTAGTTGTTAAAGTTTGTCCCCTTTTTAACTTTGCATTGAGAATAACTTTATATGTTTGAAGTAAAGAATTATTGGTCCTGTTGATTAAGTGAAAAGTTTAGTAAGTTATAGAGTTAATGAAGAATGGGCGAGGTTCTCAAGGCAATCCTTCCTGGCTTTGCCTGTGAGTGAAACTCAATATATTTCTTATATTTTGAAACTGTATCATATTAGATCTTCTAAAACTTTCTACGAAGTTTTTAGTACAGAAACAATCCTGCTCTTGTTAGTATACTTGTGATAGGGCACCCCTGATTGGTGGAGCAGGGAAACTAGGTTGTTTAGGAGGGATGTGGCAGAGCAACAGATTATAAAATTTTGTTTGAAGCCAAACCTTTGAAGAAGTTAAGAATAGTTTTATATAATTAACATGAAACATATCTCTAGTTTTTCCTTGAAACTAATTTCTGATATATTGGTTGGTTATCTCCAAAGGCCAACTGTACGCCACAATGCCTCATTTATTTGAATATTGTGTGCTTTGCCCATTTTGGTGGGGTTCTGTGGACAGTATTCCAATCTAACCACTATGTTTGTGGTTATTGATTGATGATCGTGAGTGTTCATATTCTGGCTCTAATTTTGGAATTTAGATATTATGGCTGCCAAACTTGCCATGTTAGCGAAAATCATTGATTAGTCTATGCATGCTTTTGTTATTATAGTAATTTCTGTTTATCATGTGGAAATATGTTGCATTAATATATATACTTTAAACAGGCTTTTCGTAGCCTTCACTTTTGCCATTTCTAGCTTACTTATTTTTTGGTGATTATCTCCTTAAATTTTTCGGATAATAACAAAAACAAAACGTTATACCTCTCAAATGATTGGACATCTAGTTTCACTTCATTGTTGGTATTTCTGGTTGTTGCTATGAAGATGTTACATTTTAACCTCAAGGAAGCTATTTATCCATTATAATTCCGATGGTTATCATTCTTTTGGTATATGGGATGAGAACTTGGTTGGGTAGAATAGTGTTGCATAATTTAATTGAGGTGCTACTTTAGACTGCCTGTCATGATGAGCAGTGCAGTACTGCCACTCAATAACAGCTTCCATTCTTTTCACCTTATACTTTTTCTCAATCCAACTGAAGAACAAATTCACTTGAGCAATTAGTTGTAAACTTTTCTGGCTTAAATTCCTTTTTTAAAATTGGGATTTATAGTTTATTGAAATGAAAATCTTTTTCCTGCTTGTGCTTGGACTTGGCTTCTCTCCTTTCCTCTTGAAAAGGTTCTTGTTGTTTCAGAACTTCTCTTGTCTATCTTCTCCACTTGTTGGAGCTCTTTGCTTGAATGATTGTGGCATTTTTATTACATTGTTGTCGTTTATCCCTTTGCAAAATATAAAGAACAAAAGGAAGGATATTTCACTTAGTTCTCATCAGCAGACTATTAGGATGAACCTAGCTCTCCATGATTCTTGAATTCCATGTTTTAATTTGTTTTGATGTGGTCAACCTCACTTGATATAAGGTTCAATTTCATCAAGCATAGAAACATTCGTCTTATACAGTTTCTCTAATGGTACTCATAATAATCATTTTGTCAAGTTGTTGAAGAAGTGATGAGACCTTCATTATTCATTAATGAAACTATATAGTTTTCAGAGATTAATCCAATATTGATCAATTCTGAATGGTACTCTGTCCACAGCTTTTTGCTTTTGATACAGTCAACAAGAAATTGTCAGCCAAACCAGGTGAAGAGCCAAAAATTCCCGTTCCTGCCTCATTAGTTGCAGGGGCATGTGCTGGTGTTTCCTCAACTTTGTGCACTTATCCTCTTGAGTTGGTTAAGACTCGATTAACTATACAGGTATTGAAACTAAATAAGAACGAGTTCTTGTCTGGAGTATAGATGGAGTTGTCATTTACATGCAGAAGGTTTTGTAAATTTTGCAGAGAGATGCTTACAAAGGTATATTAGATGCATTCATAAAAATAATGCGAGAAGAAGGCCCTGCAGAACTCTACAGAGGTCTTGCCCCCAGTCTAATTGGAGTAATTCCCTATTCTGCGACCAATTACTTTGCTTATGACACATTACGAAAAGCATACCGGAAAGTATTAAAGCAAGAGAAAATTGGCAACATTGAGACCCTCTTAATCGGATCATTGGCTGGTGCAATATCAAGTAGTGCAACTTTCCCTCTTGAGGTAGCTCGCAAGCACATGCAGGTAGGTGCAGTGAGTGGCAGGCAGGTGTACAAGAATGTGTTTCATGCTTTAGCTAGCATCCTTGAACAAGAAGGCATCCCAGGTTTATACAAAGGGCTGGGTCCAAGTTGCATGAAATTGGTGCCTGCTGCTGGAATTTCCTTCATGTGCTACGAAGCTTGCAAAAGAATACTGGTAGAGGAAAATGAGGAGGCATAGAAGGAGTTTGTCTATGTGTTTGCTTCACAAATATTTGCATAAAGGATTCATGGGGAGATACTATTGTTTCTGGTACAGAAGTTTCTGAAGTATCAGTAATTTCTTCATGCTCGTTCCAAGATACATCGAAGTTTTCAATCAAAAGTAGTTGGTGGTAAAAGGGGAAAGGTTTTCTTACCTGGCTATATATGCTGGATTGAATAATTTCATGCAAAATTTATGATTTATTTTATTTTATTTTATTTTGGATCAGGGACCAAGTTCAAGGCGGTGATTTTGGGGTTAGTACTTTTTTGAGTTCTTTGAAAAGCTTACTTAATGGCTTTTGTTTTTGTTCTATTAGATCAGAGAATGGAATAAATTATTTTCTTTTTGAATTGGAAAATTGTCTGGAAATACATTGGGATAAGGTTTCTCCCCAGTGATTCATTTTATTTCAGACTCCAGACGAACTATACTGAAAAATGGTTCATTCTGCTTGCCAACATTCCATCTCCGAAGAAGAAAGTTCCTGCGCAAGAAATTAATCCCAGGTGCAAATTATAAATTGTAAGGTTAAATACATAAATCTTGATCTCTGTTTGACTTGAAGTATGAAGGCCAACGGGAATAAATATATCATTGAACCAATATTTTCTCCCAGGTTGGGCAATCCATGAGGAACTATTACTTAATGGGCAGAAGATACTGTGAGTGACAGGGAGACACAATGCCGGCTTATACGTAATCATGCGCCACGCTAACTAATAATCAATCAAAAAAAATTGAATTTTGAGAAACCAGAGAATGCACAGGCGATCCAACAGCATAGCGCACACCGTTAGGAAGGGAACGAGATGACCAGGGATGGATAGATTTCAAACAAATTTGAATCAAGAAAATGAAAGATTTCATAGTATTCTACAAAAATTCCTAGAAGAAAAATGATCGCAACTAGCAAACTAAATAAAAGTCCACCTATGATAAAACTGTTACAGATGTCCACAATTAACTTAAGCACACGCTGAATTCCAGGAAACATCTCTAATGCTCAGCTCTGTTCCTCGTTATCCATGGCTGCCTCCTCTTGAGCAGCAGCTGCTGCCATCAACTCGTCAAACTTCTCTGTTTTCTGTAACAATATTTCAATCTGCCAGAAACTAATTGTGTCAGCATCTAAAACTTGGAAATAAAATCACTGGAGTAACCAAAGCTTGATTAACAAAGCCGGTTGAATTTAGATAAACTTGGATCAACCCAACCCTCAAATTGTAGCACAAGCCAAATTCTACTCTTACCCCCTGAACTCCAGGCTCAAGCTGAGTTCCCAATTTTTTAAATTAGTGCAGTTAGGTATTGGATTCAAATTGGCTACTCCATGAATCTACACTAAAAACAGAGGCCTAAAATTCAAACTGGACCATTTATTTATTGTCCTTGATTGCAAGTGAAATATTCAACTCTGGGGAGTCAACAGTTAGTTGACCAATAGACAAGCATCTAACCATGAATCTGACTCTTAGTATGGATTATGACACAACTTCCTCAGTAGAGAAAATGTGACAAATATTATCAAAGTAATGGGATATACTATTACCACTTAACCCTCCATTCACCAATTGAATACCAACAAGCCTTCCTTTCTGAAGGATATTGCAAAAACTACATCCTATGCTTCTATCTTTATTTCACATTAAGGTTGCATAGAATACTCAAATATCCAACCACTTATTGTAGAAAATGATAGTAAAATCTCAGAAGATTCCATAATTGTAGAATATTCACAGTATTTACCTTAGCTTTTTGAACAGGCCGTCCTCCTGTTTCCTCCCTCATGTCAACCGTAGAAGTCATGATTTCTGTATGAATTGCATACCACAAGAATGAGTGCTAATTATATACCTCAAGGAAAAAGGAAAACATAAAAATAAGAATCTCACTCTTCTCAATAGCTAGCCCATTGTTCTTCAAGATCTCAGCAATAGTAACAACCGTGGCGATAGCTAGGGGATGTAATTTCAATGTCAGTACTTTAGGAACCAAGTAAAATATTCAATGACACAATTTCCAACAACACAAACTCCTGGAATTAACTGCACTTTGTGCCACACATAATGTCTATAAGGAATGAGAATTCAACTTGTGTGAGTTAACCATGTCCATACCCTTCACCAGGCTACTCTATTGATCATGATGAAGTTTAGTTACTAGCATAAATATCAATGAAAATATATTATAAAAAACCAAAGGAAGAGCTGAGAGGCCTAGGTAAATACCCATTCCAAGAGCAGATAGCTCCACTTCATTATGCTGCTGCATGTACCTCTGCAAAGAGAATCATCAACAACTAAATTACCAAACGGACGTAGCCAGAAACGCACAAATCAGTAAATCACACACCAATCCACCAGCAGATAGGCCTCAACTATTCAACTAAAAGAATACAGTTGCGCGTCTAAAAAAACCATAATTTCCTTCAATTTTTTCAGTAAACAAAAACATAGAGCAAAATCTTCCAGGCAAATAGAAAGTGCAAAAAAACCCTTATCCCCTGACAGATCTTGCTAACATCCAAAGCGGAGAAGAAAGAAAAAACCATAATAGTGAGAGATTCAACAGATACTAGCTTCTTTCATTCTGAATTCTAGCAGTAACTAAACTTAAAGCATAGCGGAGGGAGACAGACACAAAGAGAGTTTGTACCTTGGCGAGATTAACATAAAAGAAGAGGGGTTTCTTGGTATTAGAGACTTGAATTCGGTTCTTCTTGATAGATGCAGATGAGTCCGTGATGTTCAAGCTGTTCACTCCCTCCGTAATGACCTCCATTGTATGGCTATTCTCTAGAGAGAGAAAAACCCTAATCCGAAAATACCCACGCTCTCTCTCTAGCCTCTAGAAGCACGAAGATAAAAGTTGGATGCAGGGCAAACAAGCTTCTCTGCTCAAAAACCCTCAAAATACCACAAGGGGTTTTAAACAATGGCGGTGCGTTCTGTACCCAAATCGACGTCGTTCTTAAACAGATGACTTGTGAATAAGAAAGCCAATCTCTACATCGGCCTTCCAAAATAACAATCAATTGACAGGACTACCCTGATTTGGGCTTGACCACAAAGGATTCTAAATTGGGCCTTGTGTTATATTGGACTCAACTACAATCAAAACTAACCATGAACAATAAGAGTTTGATTATTTACTTTTTATCTTTGGAATGGTACGTATTTTTTTTTTATTTTATAACTTTCAACATTTTTTTTTTATAAAATTTAAAATTAAAAATAAATATATAAAACAATACATATATCATAAATAATCCCTTGAACATAAGATAAATACTCCGTGTCCCTCGAATAAATGTGCCCAAAATTTCAGATTTTGGTTGTTTGGTAGTATTATTGATGTAGAAATTCTAAAATGCAATGTATTTGACAAATAGCACCAGTCTCATTAATGCAAAAGAATAACAATTTTTTTTTTTTTTTTAATCTCAGACGGATGAATACATGGCATGTAAATGCTCTGAACATCAGAACATAGAGCTACACAACTTAGGTCCAAGACCAACAAATACACTTGTGGAAGTTACACAAAAGAGAAATAATTTAAGGTACAGAAAGGGTTTTTTACCAGTGTCTTCTTAGTCCTTCCAGCTCCAAATCAAACTCCTTACCAGACAGATAAAAGAGTACACAACTTATCATCATTCATATGACTTTTAACACCTTGATTTCTGCTTATATACACCGATTACAGTTTGGAGAAGTACACCAAAATATGACGGGAAGGTGAACTAGCAGTTGATGCCACATTGACCATTTGCAGAAGCTTTTGTGGTGTCCGTGGTAAAGGGATCAATCCGCACCCACAGCAAGGAGAAGATGGAAGCAAGAAGTATGGACCACACGATGACAATTGTAGGTGTACGGTTTTGGCGACCCAACAAACCCTTCAGGAAAGGATACAGATGGGCAATGACCCATATGGCAAAGAATAGCTTGCCAAAGAGTGGACCCCATGATTGGTACCCGCTGTTTATGGCCCAAGATACGCCGGCTACAATGCCCACCAAGTTGATAATGAGGACTGTAGTTGGAGGGATGAGAAGAGATGTCCATTTGAAAACATAAAGCTCAGCAAATTCTCCATCGTCATCGGAAGCCTTTGAAGTGACAGTAAAGTTAGTATCAATCCCAGCAAGCACTTTCAAGAGCCCTTGGAAAACAGCAAAGAGATGTGCCGATGTACCACCAATGACCCAGAACTGCTCATTCCTCCACCAGTCCTCAATACTGACCCCACTCCACCTAAGCTCCAGGATTCCAGTAGCAAAAATAGAGACGAAAAGTAAAATAAACCACATGCTAGCATAGTTGCTTATCTGCAAAAAGAAAAAATTGCAGCAGATAAAATGACGAATGTGACATGTATATAGTGAAGGAACAACACTTCATAAAAGTTAGTCTGACTGCTAAAGCATTTCAGACAGCTTTACTTTTTCGGAATGGTAGATCATGTTTCTCGTTCAAAAGCAATAAAGCAGGATAATTATTGTTGCAAATTTTAAGATGTTGAAGAATACTTTCTAGTCAGAAATTGAGCTCATGTTATAACCAAAATAGTTTAATCTTTTATGTTTTCAGATCACAAACTACTATCCAAACAACCATCACAGACACAACCCACAACCCACAACCAGATTTATCCACACATTTTACTTGAAAGATTCATACGATAAATTGCTATGAAATGAAGTGCAAAACTACTACTTACCTCGGGGATAATAAATTTTCCAGTGAGAAGACAGAAGGCAGGAAGCATGCAGTAAGCAAGCAGCGGTATGGAGGTCAGAGGGTAGACAATAGTATTAATGTATGCCAGTCTCTCCAAAAGCTTCAGTCTCCCATTGTAGCCATACCATATGGGGCAATGTCTACTCAGCAAAATCTCAATTGATCCCAAGGCCCATCGAAGGACCTGGTTCAAACGATCAGAAAGATTGATGGGGGCAGACCCCTTAAAGGCTGGGCGGGGTGGCATGCAATAAATTGATATCCAACCACGAGCATGCATCTTGAACCCAGTTAAAATATCTTCAGTCACAGAACCATAGATCCATCCAATCTGGTAGCAGAAGGTCAATGAGCCAATATGTATAAATAAAACGTAGTTAATTTTGTCCACTAAGAAAACATAACAATGCAACAACTGACCTCTTTGCCCCATTCAGTCTTGTCCTCGTATCCACAGCTAATAACATGAATTGCTTCTTTCAGAAGAGTTGCAGGATTAGTTGTTGGTGGAATGCCTCCCTGCTCCATGAAGGTGGCTGCAATGAAAACTGGAGACTGACCAAAACGCTTCTCTAAGCTCTTCTGAGACATAAGCAGTGATCTCTCATCATCATATCCTGAAGAACATAAGAAATGCCATTAACATTGCATGGCAACACCTAATCTGATTTCACAGCTAATTTTGGTCAAAATCAAGATCAGGTAAAAGATCTGAAATCAATGGATTTTTGCAAGTTATATTAGAAACCTGCAGTTAGATAAAAGAAGGTTAGCATTGGAAAAAAGGAAAAATGAACTGACAAATATTCAACAATTAGACACTGCAACAACTGCCAAAACCTTAGCATCCATGCATATTAACCATTGACCCACTGAAACTGAAGTGATAAGTCACACCATTCAAAATCAGTGTCTGTTCTCAATGCATTAATTACGACAAAAAAAAAAAAAAAAAGAGATCAGAAAAAAAAATACTAATAATAATAATAATTTCTCATCGAAACCAACCTTCAACACCCTCCTCAATGTCTTCCATATTGAAAATGGGAACGGTAGATTCAGTTCTTTTCATTGCCCTCTTCTTGTCAATGTACTTCTTATTAGAACTCTTTCCCTTCTTTCTTGGACCACAACAACCCTTCACAATAATGTTTGGTTCCAAATCTTCCTCAGTTAAAACTGGATCATACCCATATAGAGCTTGCCTGTTGAAACAACAACCAGTTCCGACGTAGACTGGACCCTGTATTCCATCCTGCCCCTTCAAGTTGATCTGAAAAATACAACAACATTAGTGTACTTTAACAAGCCAAAATTCAACAACCATTGCACATTGAGAAAAAAAAAATTACACATATTTGCAGAGTGATGGAGATCAAGTGCACTTACGTCAAAGAAAACAATATTACGATTGGCATATCGATCGTGTAAATCAATGCCGTCAAAACGCTGTGGGAACTGCACATAGCAAGTCTTCTTTCCATAGGCAGGGTCCATCATGAAACACATGGCTTCTCTAAGGGCTTTGCTGTTATTAAAGTAGTGATCACAATCGACGTTCAACAGATATGCACCATTGGTCAGGACTGCCGAAACTCGAATCTGCATAGATAAACGCTAGTTAGTGAACAAGGTAAAGTTATTTGCTACAGCGTGAGTAAAAATAACTGACTGCAGCAACCAGAGTGGAGAAATTCAAAACAAATTGGCTACACATTTTCAGGAAAACACAGAATGAAATTGCAAAAAAAAAAGAAAGGTTTAGAGCGACAAACCAGTGCATTCATGGCTCCAGCTTTCTTGTGATGCTGGAAACCAGGACGCTTCTCACGAGAAACATAAACAAGTCTAGGTAGCTCATTTCCATCTGTATCAAGGCCACCACTATGGCCTAAGAACACCTGTTCTTCCACAGAACAAGAAAATTATAATAACATTTATTACAATAACACCATAAAGAAGGAAAAATAGAAAATAAAAATATAATCGTCAACACACTTGGAAAAATGACATACCTGGATCATTCCAGGATGATCCCTGGGATTATTCCCTGGCCAGGGAGTGCCATCCTGCATGGTCCAACCTTCTTCAGGCATCTTTTGTGCTTTGGCAACAAGGGCATTGATCCGCACCTTGAACTCCTCGTATTCCCTCTGAAAAGAAAAAAATTGTCACATATTATTCCTTTTTCAAGGGTAGAATCCTCTCCAGTTGGAGAAAGTTTTAGGCTGATTAGCACAAGGAAAAACAAATGAAAATATGGGTTTTATTCACACATCATTTAGAGGCCTAATAGAACAACTATAATAGACCTAACAAAAATTTGTTCCACAGTGCACAAAGCTCATACAATATACTGTATGCTAGATTCCTTGAGATAGTTGTACAATCTTTGTACTCAAAACACATCAAATAAATACTTCAGTTTCCATATTTTCCATTTACACAGAAACATGCACAACTCCCCTACCACTAGGCAACTCAAGATTCACCTTCATTGCCCGACGCTCTTTCACAAAAGAAGGTTGTATTTTATCCTTCAAGTAGTCAATCTTCAGGGCAAAATAAAATTCAGGGGCTCTAGGCTCTATATTGTGCTTCTTACAAAAGGGCACCCACTTCCTAGCAAACTCTGCAGTCTCAGAGAGGGCTTCAAAGGTCAACATTGCTGAACCATCATCTGAAACATAGCAAGATACTTTGTCGACAGGGTAATCCACAGCAAGTATAGATAAAACAGTGTTTGCCGTAATAAGTGGAGGTTCTTTCATGGGATCCACTGTACTAACAAAAACATCTACTGGAGCTAACTGTGATGGCTCCCCTTCGCGATCATATCTGCCAGATAAAACAATAACGGGTCAAGTGAGACTGAAGGTACAGGCACCATGTAGCTCAACTAGTTAACAGAAAACTAGTAAATCAAACTGACCTCAATGCAAGCCTGTCTAAATAGGTCTCCCGGTTGATAGGAGACCATTTTGGAAACTGATCCAGCAGCCAGGATAAGGCAAACCAAATCTCACAGATAACTGATGTTAGCCACAATGGGTATGCATCTTTTACAGGGTGAGTCACACGATACTGTAAGAAGAAGCCCAAAATAATAAGACGGAGAATGATCACAACCCGATAAGGGGTCATGTGAGAAGAAGCTATAGGCACCACACGGCTCAATGGTTGTCTAGCATCATCAGCCCTGTGACACACAGAAATCATCAGCTTTAGTACAATTTTAAAAGGCACAAAACTTAGTTGAATACACAAGATAAGAAAAGACTATTTTCCATCAATGAAAAATGATGGCAAATTCATGCTTTCCTTCATAGAAAATTCAAAATAATACGCTCTTATATTTAAATTTGAAGTCAATAAGTTATTCTTGAAAAAAAATATATATATAAGAGGATAAGGGGCAATCATAAATAATAATTACTAAAATCAACACAAGGTAGTCACTAAGATCCTACAGGTAAATTTTCGGGTATGCAAGGAAAAAGTGCTGCAGCAAAATCAAACACAATAAGAATATTGGAGAACATGTTGGGATAGCTTCATTCTTGAGCACAATCAAACAGGTGTCAAAACAGGTGACCAGAGCTTCAACCCTTAAAAGTCGAACAAGAATCCTAATAAATTCCAAAGATGCTTACATTTGGAGTTCTTCTCCATTTGAACCAGTTCCTTCAATGTCTCCCTTTCCTTCACTGTATTTGCTACTCATATGCATCCTATTTTTCTCCTGTTTGAGTTTCCAGCCTTCAACCCTTTCCTTCCAGTCAACATTTCCAAGGCCATAAGAATTCAAGTCCTTTGAAGGGTCCACAATTCTGACTGGAACTGTAATAAATAGACAACACAATCAATGAAAATTCACAGACCACAATAATGACATAGCTTCTCCAAGGATTTTTGGATAAATAAATTCAAGTTATTTCAGACCTGGCTGCCTTGGATCAACATAAGGAGAAGAGTGAACATTCCTCTCAGAAGGGCCCAGAGGACCTGATGTAGTGCGCACAGATTGTGTGTCAGGTGTAGCACATGGAATTTCACCAGAAACCTGAAAATATAAGGAAAATCAAGAAGCCGAAGGTTGCACAACTTATACACAAGACGTAATTAATTGAGCATGGAAAAGGAAAATGCAATAATATTTGCAAATTATCACTCAGTCATATATGAGTTTACACACACACATATAGCAACAGAAAAGCCTTAATTATTTTTTAAATCAATAAACGAAAAGTTAGAATCTAAGAAGCCATAGCTTCAATTGCAAGCAAGTTTGTCTTAAGGTTCTTTCTTAAGGATATTTTGTGAAATCCCACACACTCGTGTCAAATAAAAAATGGGTTCCAATGAATGCAACAATTGGCATTAAAAAAAAAAAAAAAAAAGGAGCTATGAGAATGTAAAAGAAAATAGAAAGGAACAGTCGTTGAGGCAGAATGTTGATAACATTATTTACCAATTTGACAAGGACTAATCAAGTTCAAGAACCTGTTATATTCATCAACCTACAAGACATTAGGTGGTACATGGGTTACCTTATCTACTGCAACTCAGCAATTTAAAGACCAATTTTTCAAACTAAACACCTACTCTTCAGAAATTTAGCATGAAGTAGAGATTAACTTTCAAAGAGTACATTCCAAAAAGTCAAAAGAAAGCCTCAACTGACTCAGTATCTACTGTAATTAGACAAAATATCCAATCTGATTTTTTTATTAAAAAAAAAATTCTGAAACCTCTGTATGCATTGCCAGAAGCTTATAGCAAATCCACATATCAATGGTGAAAAATAAATGCATAAAGGGGCCAGCAAAAGTTGATTAAGATGGTTACCGGTTGGCCATTGGTCAGAAGGGGAATGGGTAGTTGAGATTCATGTCTAGAAGAAGCAGAAAGCTCTGGATCTTCACCCTGCCATTGGCGTCTTGCTTTGCTGTTTCCTTGGACATAATTGAACTCATTCTCCAGATCATCAATGTCATCTTCTTCATCATCTCCATCAACTCTTGGACTCCCTAAAATATGCAGACCTTAGTAACTTTGTTCTTAATAATACAACTGCAAAGCAAATTACAAAGTAGGATATCAGAGAAACTAAAACAGAAAGCAAACCTTTGTGCCGTTTATATCTAGTCTTGCACTGGGGGCAGGACTGAGTTCCATCTTTACGCTCGTACTCATAACAAGGCCTGCAAACGGGAAAGGCACACTCATTGCAGGCAACGAAGATATCACCAGTGGCTGTAAGTCCAACATTATCCCCACAGATCTGGCATGTTTGGCCATTCAGATTCTTCAGGGGTTTGGGCTGCATTATCCATTGACAATGCACTTGTTAGATTTCAAAAATGGAAAAAATGCAATCAATAAACAAGTGTTTATAATTAGAAACTATTTGAAAACAAATGAAAACATTTTGCATGGCACAGAGGAGTTCTCACAACTACATATACTTTTTTCTACTGTTGATTGAAGCAGCTTTATACAATTGGCATGAAAATTTTCAAATTTAACCAAACAAATCTGTAAGTGGGAAAGCAACAAACTTTAGTGATTCCATCAAACTCTAAACCAGAGTTTTCTATAAATAAATTTAATTGTAATCATAATGGCCCATGATACAACAAAACCAACTCGAAATGGCAATGATCTGAAGATACTCCACATCAACTGCCAGCATTGGTACAAAAATCAAATGGCAGGGAGAGAGACAAAAGGAAAATCAAATCCAATTTCAGAGCTGCATTTAGTTTTTAGAATGTTGCATCTAAAATGACGAGAAACAATTAAATCCAAATAAGATAATCTATTAACCATGAAGATATCGAATGTGATGCGCCAAGATGAAACCACAAAGTGGTTCACGATCAACCCAAAATTACCATTCATAAATTGACATAAGGGCTAAATATTCTTAAATCCAGCAATCAAAATAGAGATGTGATAAACGCATTTTCAAAATGCAAAGAAACACAAAAGCATAACAAGATCGCAGGAAACAGACCGAAATTCCAAAAATCTAAGTAGAAATTCCCCAAAAATGGTCTAAAATGGCTACTAAAATCATGATGTTGAGTTACAAACAAATCTCACACATTGACACTCTGATTCAAACAACAAAACTCATATTAAAAAGTTACAGAACACAATCTCCAAAATATTTTCTGATACTGAAGTTTGAAGATCAAAGTAGAACGACCACCCATTTCGTCAATCCAACCACAAAATATACATATATGTTAGCTAAGAACTCACTTTCACAGAACTAACACTCAGATCTAAATACCGTAAAACATGCGGAGAAAATCACTTCCATTAGTAAACCCACAATTTAGTTTTCCAAAACTGTCATTCCATCACAGTCCAGCTTCCAAATCCATGATAACTACCCAAGATCAAGCTCCCAAATCACTTTCACACAGTTAAAACTCAGATCCACACACCACAACTCAAGCTAGCACCAAAATCACAACAGACAAACAAACAAATTATCACATTCAAGGCTTGAAACTAAAAGGGTCAGCTAAAAAAAAAAACAAACCCCGCTGTCGGAATCATGTCGAATCCGGACCAACTCGTTCCTGCGGTGAGAGCCGGCGACCATACCGGCATTTGCTTCCATGTTGTGGAATCTCGGTTTCCTCAAACTACGTTATTGTTTTTGTTTTAAATGACTTATAAAAGAGATTGTTATTTAGATGGGGAAGCAAACAAAACGGGCAAGAAGATTTACAATGAAGTCTTCGCCCACTCAATACGCCATCTCCCTGTCTTCACTAATTCCAGCTAGCTATGTAGTATCTATCCAGTGCTCGCTCTTTGCCTGTCTTTTTATCATTTCGTTTTTCTTATTATTTTATTTATTTTCTTTGTTTTTTAATCACCGGGTAAACCGGTCGCTGGCACCAAACCCAGATTTGCTTGGGCTTGTCTTCGGCTCACCATGTGGAAATTATCTAAATAACATATAGACTCCTAATTTTGTACAATTATCTAAATGAGAAACTTTTTCTATTTATGTCAAATAGATCCTCAATCCTCTCTATACCTAGTAGTACTTAGTATGAGAAAGATGTTTCTAATATATTTTAAAAATAAAACAGAAAAAATGTTAGAATTCAATTTTATTTATTAATATTCAAAATATAGTACATGTCAATGGTCAAAATTTAATATTATAATAAAAAAAATTTGGGAGTTTGATAAAAAGATAAAGTATATGTTTATTTAAGAAAAATAAAAAAGTTAGGGACGTCAATGTAATTATTCAAAGACATTTTAATATAAGATTTAAATGCTTTAATCCCCGAAGCTAACTAAAGCCGGTAAGCCACAACCGTTACGAAATCATTGTCAGACGATACAAAACTTGATCCAGGCACTCGACTACGCGGCAAACAGTTATTGGCGGAACTTAACCAGGTGCGTTAGACCATACATCGTTTAACCCAATCATCATCCGCCACGTTACAACTTGCCCGTTGAGAAGTACCTTTCAATGGAAGGACAATGGTTTAATATTTTAGTTCATTCTGTGAATATTTTCTTTGCTGGAAACGGCTAGGCTCAAAAAAGCTACCGGTAATTGCCGGTAGCTCCCTCTTGCCATTTCAGTGGCTGTCGGTGCACTCGTTTTGGTGCATGTTACTATAAATTAAACTTATTAAATATACAATTTATCGTTTATCAAATGAATGGCATTTCCAAGTCCTTCCATAAATTACAATCACATGGTATTAAATATACAAGATCATACGACGTCGTATTGCTTTTGAGTAATAGTCAACCAAATACTCGCTAGTGAAGAGAGTATTCATTTACTTCTGGTTTCTAAGCACCTTTGAAAAGTAAGGGATGCCCCAAAAATGTAAGGCACTTGTCCTATTATTAAATCATGATGAACCTACCATATGAATCAATGAGCTATTATGATTATTTGATCACGGCGCTCACTTACTACACGTCGGTTGTATATGACAGAACCAAGCCACCAAACGCCGATGCTGGCAAGAGTAAACTTGTGTGTATTGTTTATCATATACAATATTAAATTGTTAATGGGGTAGATTGCTACCAAACGAGCCAACAACTGCACCGACATGACAATACGTCTTTGCCACAAGCAACCACCAAAGATGATTATCATTCACTGCTCAGCATGATAATTCTCTACTTGGATTAATCTTTCCTACATAAATAATGGACATGATTTAATTGTTTTATCAAACTCGACAATTTGGGGTCTAAGAGGCTAAAAGAACAACACTCAGCCGCCCATACAACAAGAAGACAACGCACTAATTTAATGCTAAGCGGTCTATTTCCATGTTAAAAAGGGAAGTCTTAAACAGGAAATCTCCCATTCTTCAAAACATCTACCTCTAAATAAGTATCATCATCATCATCATCATCATCATCTTATCCTGTTACAGCGATCCATCACCATTTGTATCACCACCACTTCCTCTCCGGCTCGCCGTCGTGTTCTTCAGTATCTGCGGCAATCATAAACGACGCAATCAGCACTCAGTGCAAAGAAGAACAAAGTCATACGATTACTTCAATTGCAGTGTTGCTAACTAAGCAGGATAAGGCCCATTGGGCCGATGTAAAAGATATATATGCTTGAAGTTCCGTAAGCCAAAACAAATCCTGGGTACATAAAGAATGCGTACACAAATTTCATTACAACAAGATGCCCACGTCTTGTTCGATGAAATGACAAGAGAGCAAATCTAAATAGGGGCTCAACACATCTGCCACAGTTAGAGACGTGGGAAGAAAAATTTTTTCCCATCCGTGACTTGACAATCAGCAATTACCTCACCCAAAAACAGAAACCAAAACAAGTATTGGGTAATGAAGTGATGGCCTAGTGGGCTCACCCACATACCCCATTAATGATAAGCTCGTGACCTTTCATTTTCATAGGTATCTTTTTCTCTTTTTTTATTTTTGGCCCATACCTACTTGCCTACCCTCTAACATAAACCAAATACAGGAGATATTTTTACGCAGAATTCTTTAGACTTGGTTAGGCCGGCTATAGACTAACTTCGTGATAAATATGGCGAAATGGGAAAAATCTTGTATGCCTAAATAGCCCTTGCAAATGTGACATCATGGGAAGTTTACGATGATGATGGACGGTATGATATGGAATTATATAACGTAAACAGGCAAACATACGTGTCTAAGCATCTGATTCTCGTTTTGCAACGTGGACAGTCTCTCTTCCTGCTCAGAGTTCTTCTTCTCCAAGTCTTTAACTCTTGTCTCCAACTCATTCAAGTAAGCCTTTTTCCTCTCTCTTGCTTGCTGTGCAGAAACTCTGTTCCTCAACAACCTGCGCCACCCCATTTCAATGAACGACAATGCATTGCCACTACAATGCCATGGATGGCAGGAAATACCACACGCACACGGCTAACTTCAAAGGGTAAAACGGTAAATTCAACTAGGATCTAGCTTACCTCTTTAGTCGCTTGTTTTCTTTGTCAACTGGGCTTCTGCCTCTTTTCCTCTGACCTTCACCTGACGGCTGAACTAGATCTAGACCGGCCGTTGAACCGCCGTCTCTAACGGAAGCTGTCGTACCGGCTTGTTCTCCGCCGATCTCCGGGACTCGTCTGATCTCTTCATCACTCTCCACACCTACCATCGGTAAGAAAAAGAAATAATAAGGAAAATCGAACTGATATCAGATCTTTCTCGAGAAAAGTAATTCTCGCGAAAATTTCAGAACCCACTTTAGGAAATCTACTGTTTAAGAAGCCCAGATGGCAAATTCCGAGATTCTTTAATTTCATTAAATAAACAAAGAAAAACGAAAGACAATAATGAATCGCAGAAAAGCAGCTCAATCCAGATAAGAAAATACCACATTCTACAAAACCGAAACGAAAAGCTCCAAAATTTTTCGAGCCCACGAAGGAAGAAAGTAAACAAATACAAAAACTAGCCTTAACTACAGCATAAAAGACTTATTCATCGCTGAAAAACAGAAAAGCTCCAAACTTTAGAGGGATGCAATTCTGAAAATGGAAGTTTTAACTTTGAATAAAATGAAGGAAGAAGGAAAGAGAGAAACACTAACACACCTTCTTTGACTTCGAGTTGAAGAGCAGAACTCGAGGATCTCTCACTGCTAGACGGCAGAGAACTGGCGGCAATCGAACTCGTAGCTTGTTCTTGCATTTCTTCGTCGATAACAATAAGAGAATGAGCGAGAAAGACCTCTTCGGAGAGGCAAAAAGAGCGGGATATTAATGCCACAGTAAACAATGAATCAGTGTCAGTGTAGTGACTACCGTTGGATAGCTGCAGATCGTACGGTAAGTAGAGTGTGATCGTGGACGCGTATGAGCCATGAGGAATTGGTAGAATCAAAGGTGCGTGGGAAGAAAGCGTGGAGGATCACCAACCGTCTAAAATAACGATCAGACGGACGAGATTAAACATAAGAAGAGTCAATACATTTAATTGGGACCGTCCAATTATTTGCTGGCTGGCAGAAAACTGCTGACTGTTTGATTTTCGGTCAAAATGTAGGCCCGTCTCCACTGAACTCAAATTCTAAGCATCCTACATTTTGAGTGCGCGCATGTGCATGTCACAGTTGGGAAAGAGCATGATTGATTTTCATTTTTTTTTATCTTGTATTATCAAAATCATTGAGAGGAAAGTTTCCCAATGGCAGTCTCTTTCACTCACAGTTATATCCCACAATGGCTTTTTATATTAGCGTGTGAGAGTTGATTTTAGCCATTAAAGGAAGTGATAAGCTTTGATATTCACCCACCAACCCACAATCAATCTCCATAC
>CP135556.1:1452868-1481225 GCA_032402905.1 Khaya senegalensis | reverse complement strand
TATATTAATTTATAATTATTACAATAAAAATAATTAAAATTTTTGATATATTAATAAATATAAATGATATTTTTATTTAAATAAAAAATAATAAATTTCTTTTCATTAATATTTTTATAGACTAAATAATTTTTTTTTTTCATTATTTCTTTTCATTCTTAAAAGTAAACACTTCCAAAATTTATTATTATGTTGTAAATTTATATAAACATACCTTCAAAACAATAACCCATCTCTGTGATTGTGGAGAATATGATCCCCAAACAAGCAGTTAATCTAGCGCTGGCTGACAGTGAATTGGGATGATGCAACCAGCGGCTCGAAGGCTTGGTTCATTACTTCATTTTGCCCATCTTCAATGGCTTTCTCTGGCACATGATCATACACTGAACAGATTACGTTATTGAAATTTATTTGGACTTAAGATAACGAAAGGAATAATATTGGTGACCTATAATTACTTCCAGATTGCAGTTTGTGAAAGTGTTTCTTCATTTATATCTGTTGATTAATGCTATGGTTTTCTCTTACCATTTTAAATAAATTTGACTGCCAATACTGTTTTAAACGTATAACCACTAGTTACTGTGAATTGATGGACGTGTTACAGCAATATTTTAAAAATTGAGAGATCTTTCTTGCCACGAACATGATAGGATTAGGATATGCTTGTTCATATCTGTAAACTAATTAATGTTTCTTAATACCCATTTCTTACTAGTCTTTTTCATCTCTAGTAAATTCCGTTTTTGTCTGTATCCATTTGGTTGTTCTTGTTCATCCCTTTATTGTTACCATTTCTTCGTTCTATCTGTCATTCAGGTGTGGTTAATGCACAATTTATTTATATTTTTAACAGTGTTTGCCTGTTATAACTTGCCATGAAGAAGCAGAAGCCAAGAGAACAAAACGAAAAGAGAAATCTCAGCATCAGATGATTTAATTTCATGATAAACGAAGACTAGGTGGTAGATCTGGTATATGAAAACAATGGGCAATAATGGCAGCATTACTTGATTCAACTGCAACATGAACACGTAAAATTACAAAGAAAAGAAACATGCAAGTACATAATTTTTTCTTCTTTATGGGTACATCTATTTGAATTGAGAATAAGATGACTGGCAACGCAAGAACTTGTATGTTGGTTGAGCACACTAGAACTTCTGCTTTTGATGAACCTTTGCAGGTTTCCTTGACCAACAGAACCAGCATCCGGAGACCTTAGGCGACGGCGGATCAACGTCTGGTGACACCCTGTAAGTTGTTCTGTGTATAATATTCCGATCATTATTTGATTGGCCATGGCCATGACCATTTTCCATCATTCCAACCGCCCCGTCGCTCTGACAGTGCCTTAGCTCTCGAGGGTCTGCTGCCTTTTTCTCTTGTTCTCGCCTCATTTGACTTAGATCACCTGAGAAATACCTATCTTGCCATACTAAACCTGATGATCCTTGCCTTCTGAAACAAACTTCAGACCTCTGGAATGTAGCCATGGCTTTTCTTCCCTTATTTCTTATTCTCTGAGATTGATATAAATATGATCGATGAATAATGGATTGATTATATATTCTTGTTGATTGAGCACTTACAGCTCTATATAGGAATATGATCCTGAGAAAGAGACAAGAATAAGTGCCATAAAATGGCATCTTCACGGAGGTGTTTGAGTAGTTATGAACAATGCTTTTTTAATCTTAAAAACTAAAACAAAATTGACCAACAGTTTTTAGTTGACTCGTCTGGGATGATTTTACCAATATTTTGTCTACAGGATCTTCAGAAAAGCGACATTCAATGTCTACAGCTTTTGTATAAAGATTAGATTGACCTGGAAAAGAGAAGAAGACAGTACAAAATCATGATGAATTATGTTTGACTGAGTTCCGAAATAACAGGCAAAATAAAGAATTCTGATTTCAATCTGTTGGAACTGCTGCAGTGGTAAAAATGCCCGTGTTTGCAAGCTGATTGACTTCCATCGATTTGTGCAGAGACAGCAATGTCCATGTGAGCGTTGAACTAATAGGATACTTGTCTGCCGACTTACTTGCATCAGCAAGTGCCCATCTTAGAGCCAAACCCTTGCCTGGAAAATGCGATGATTTTTCTACAGGGTCATCACATGTTAATAGATCATTTGCATGTGAAAGAATTCAAAACGTTGATTTCCAAACTTGTTATATATATTAGAAAGGAGCTCGTAGTTAATGGAACGGCTGCGAGAGAAAAAAGCGCACGAAGCACAAACTTTACTCTCACGTGATATTACAAAGTATAATACAAGCATACGGATCACTTGAAACAGTCTCAGGATCAGACTGTTGGTATGGTGTGCGACGTTCAGGTACCCCTTCTTCGCACGCCTGTCTTCATACCATTACACAATTCTTCGGCAGGGGCAGGTTTGTCACTTGAACAATACTACTTATCATAGCATTCTGCAGAGTTAGTAAATGCAAACAAAATATAAGAAGACAATGTTCCAACATAGAACAGCTGTGAGTTCACCATAAATAAGCTGCTTCACGGAATGCAGCATAGTCGTTCACCAGAAGATAAGAAAGGTTAACAAAGACAAACTCATATTGACCTGGGGAAGCATAATAAATTGCATACTTTCTGTTGTTCGCAAATAATCAACATAGCATCTATATAAAACAAGACAAAAAGGCATGCCGAAAAGGATTTTCTGTCTTCTTTTAGGTCATTTGGAGCAAAACCAACACGTTGATGATTTCAGATAGAAGTAATGCTTGCATCTGCCAAATACCTCTCTTATTCACATAAACCAAAGGGCCAGTGGAAAACACTTAGTTGACCCTGCTATTCTGTTCACAATTATCCCACCAACAGTTACAAACATGATTTTTCAGGCATTGCATTTATCCTTTTACATAAAAGGAAACCCTGAATAAGTCTTTCCTAGAAACGAACCAAAATCCCAGCAATATGTCCTGAGATAAAATCCTACCCATCCAATGCAATTTCCCAGCTTTCCCCTAAATTATTATCAAGTGAGAAGAAAATAATTTAATAAACTTGATGTCCAGCTAGGTTGGAACTCTAGCAAGTTTCGTGCAAATGATGACCCAACCATAATCTTTTCTTTTATGTGGTTCTCTCCACCTTGCACTAGAAACCGCTATTTCTTCCTTCCAATAAAACAATCAAGCTACTGAATACTCTGGCTTTGAAAAATGAAGGAAGCCTGTCCAGCTGATGGATGGTTTAACTTCAATCATTTTTAGGCCCAAGGTTGCCATATCATATCTTTTTGCCTAGCACATAGATCAAATCAAGACACTTGTACTAACTCTACGACGACCAGTCTTCAAAGCATAAGCCAATTTACGAAGTTGCCAGTTCTTAAGCCTCACTTCTCTTTCTTCTTCTTCTTCTTCCTCTTTCTTCCTCCTCCTCCTCTTCTTCTTCTTCTGTGGCTCTATTAAACATTTCCATACCAGCATCACCTAGTGCCTCCTCTAACTCAAGTGCAAGCTTATCCAGATCTTCTACATCTGTCTCATCATCATCGTCATCATCTACTGATCAGTCATTTTTAAAATCTTCTTCCAGCTGGCTAAATAGTGCCTCAAAAGGATCATCCTCCTCCTCCTCCTCCTCCTCCTCCTCATCATCATCATCTTTCTGAGGCAATTTTTTCTGTGGAAAAAAGAAGACATCACATCAAAACAAATACTTATATCCCCATATGCACAGTTTACAACCAAATGGAACCGGGAAAAATATTAAAACAAAATCCAATGATCAATAGATAAAAAAAGTTATCTACACCTCAAAGAGACCAATAAGAAAATGAAAAACTATGCTTTAACTCGACAAATTCAACATTTATTTAATTTTTTCTTAGTAATAACAGCTGATGCAGGGAAGATTCAATATGAGCAATGGAGCCACCGTGTGTAAAATTCATTACGAAATAAACCCAATTATCGCAACTTCATGCAAATGAGTGAAATTTACAAAACAAAATCCAATTCTTAAGAAGAATTTCTATTATTGCAGCGTCAAAAAGAGCAAAAGAATGTTAAACTTGAAAGTCCCCTCTTGCTTTTTATTTCCTCGAGCTCTCTCAGGAAGCAAAGAAGGTAAGGCCCTTTTTATCTTACTTTCTTTTTCCTGGAAG
This sequence comes from Khaya senegalensis, assembly GCA_032402905.1. Lineage (NCBI taxonomy): Eukaryota > Viridiplantae > Streptophyta > Magnoliopsida > Sapindales > Meliaceae > Khaya > Khaya senegalensis. Next base: position 1,477,072 of record CP135556.1, on the reverse strand, counting down.
AAGAAGAAGAAGAAGAAGAGGTAAGTGCTCGGTCGTTGTTTCGACGGCGCGAAGCAGGATAGAGGGTGACGTGGCAGAACCAGATTGACCGGTTTAAGATGGCCAGCGAAGAGCCGTTCGTTCCGCAAAGGTGATAAACGGGGAACAACAGCCCTGGAACTAAAACTACTCATTGATAAAGCTAAAGCCAAAGTCATAATGCTCTGCTCACTGTGGTATTCACTTCGGACCGGGTTTAGGGTCGGTTTTGTTTTGTTCTGTGGATTGAAATGCGATGCCATTCCAATCACTGTTTGAGCTCTTAGAAGAAAGCACAAGTAACAAAGTTGCACCGTTTGGGCTCTTACAATTACAGAACATGATGCACAAGTTAAGAAACTAGTTGCGTTCGGTCCACGAATCAGAAAAAAATTCGTATTTTAAAAAAATAATTAATAATATAACTTTTTACTTGGATCATAATGCCATAGGCTTGTTTACAATTACCTGGATCAACATTGGAAACCAATCACAGTGGGTAAATAATAAATAGCAGATCCCCTCCAATTTCTAGTACAGTTTGGTTTCTCTCTGTATTTTGTCTCCCGCCTTCTGAATAATGGCGACTTCGTCATGGTCGAGGGGAAGGGCATGGATGAGTAATATTACATCCATAGCATCTCGCGTCTATTTCTTCCCAATCATTCTTCAGATCCCTCTTTTTCAGGTGTTTTGATCGAACATTCACTACTTTGTTCTTTCATTTATTGCTTTTCTCCATTTGGGTGTTGCTCAAATTTGCTCCTCTTCATGTTTTAATTTATGGGTTTTAGATTCTTTTAACTTCTGTTCTGTCTGAGATATCTAGTAGGTGTTCTGTTTTCTTCGGTCTTAGTGTTTACTGAAACTCGGAAGTCACATGAAAATGCTACCAAATCATGGCCTTATGATGCAAGTACTGTATGTTCTGACAAAATCATTTCTGAAAACCAGTGGCTTCTCAAATTCACTCTTGAATTCTCTCAAATATGAAGAATAGTGTCAGAATGCGTAATTAAAATTGTATTTCTTCATAGTTTTTCAATATTGAATTAAACTATATATTCAAAAAAAAAAAAATTTAAATGATTTAAGATATTGAAAGAATAATTATGCAAATTAAATTATATTTATTTTTAAAATTGTATTTAAATTATTTATATTTTACTTTTTTAAAGAAAAGGAGAGAGAAAGCATTAAAAAGATATTATTTTTTTCAAAAAAAAAAAAATGAATGTATTTTCATTAATAATTCTACTATAAAATCGAACAATAAAATACTATTTCTTTTCCCATTTAATTCATTATCTCGTTCTTCCTTTATTCCATTTGTTATTCAAATCAATTACTGCCTAACTGATCAGTTGGCAAATCATTCGGTCCAGCCTTGTACTTGATACAGGGGAAAGCAACAGTGAATCATGATATTTACAAAGAGCTAAAGCAGTCCTGAATCGCCGGGAGGTGGTAAGCTCTTAAATATAAAGATCAACTGGTTCACATTTATTATACTCATCATTAATATGGCAAGTAACTGCACACAAAATGAAGAAGAAGAATCATACCAGAATTTGCCGAATAAAATGGAAGGAATGTTGAGAAACTTGGAGTCTCCAGTATCCAGTGATTGTTGCATCTACAGGGTTTCAGAAAAACTTCGCAAATTAAACGAAGATGCCTACACTCCATTTGAAGTTTCAATCGGTCATTTTCACCGTGGCAGAAAGGGATTGGAGACCATGGAGAAGCATAAGCCGAGATATCTAGACAAATTCATTCGACCGACTGATAAGAGCTTGGTTGATCTTGTTTGCCATGCAAAGCAATCGGAGACAAGCATAAAGCAGTTGCTATTCAGAAACTTTTCCGCACATTAGCAGTGATGATTTAGTGGAGATGATTCTTCTCGATGCTGCATTCATTATCATGCTCTTCCATAGGAATTATCGCTCTCTTGAAGAAGATAAAGATAAGCTTATGTTGCAGAATTTGTGTTTGAAGTCTAGAATTGATCGTGACCTGGTGTTGCTTGAGAATCAGCTTCCATTTTTTGTTCTTGAGGGTCTCTCTAACTTAGGCTTTTCCCACCGTCCAGCACAAGAAAATCCATTTCTTGAGCTATCATGTAAATACTTCAAGGAATACAATCAGTAGGAAAAACAGGTCGACAAGATCAAACATTTCACTGATTTAGTAAGGTTGTTCCATCTGCCATTTGTATCCATTGTCAAGGCCAACACCCGACGGAATAGAAAAAATAACAAACCTACACTGTGCATCAGAATTGCACGAGGCTGGAGTGAAGTTCAAACTGAGTGCCAGTGACTGTTTGCTCGATGTATCATTTTCCAAGAAAGGCGTGCTTCTAATCCCACGGATCGTATTTGAAGACCCAACAGAGTCAGTAATTCGAAATTAATGGCTCTGGAGCAGTGTCATTATCCAAACGCGATACACATCTGTGATTATGTCGCACTCCTGAATTATCTAGTCAACACTACTGAAGATGTTGATTTGCTCATTCAAAACAGAATTATCGACAATAGTCTAGGTGACAGTCACGAGGCTGTTACTCTCGTTAACAAGCTTTGCAGTCATATTACTGTCAATCATGATGAGAATTGCTACACTCATATCTGTGCAGAATTAAACAAGTACTATGAGCAACTTTGGCACGAATGGAAGGCGACCCTGAAACATGAATATTCCAGCAGCCACTGGAGATCTGCTTCGACTCTGGCTGCAATAATACTTCTTGTACTCACTTTCATACAAACTGTACTTTCTCTTGTCAAAAAACAAGTACAGAGTTTATGTCATTCTAATCCTAGTCATGTGAATTGAAATGATTTTACCATTCCTGCAATAATAATTCCAATAAAGCCTTGCAATTGTTTCAGCTTCTTTAAGAGAATTTGTGTGCGATTCTATTTCTATCAGCTGTCTAAATGCTAAATTTTACCAGAAAAATAATAAAGATATAATGAAACCCCCTCATATTAATTGAATGATGAATGTTGATTTTGATCAAAGACTGATCCCATGTAAAAAGAAAGCATTTCCTCTATATGTAAGTGACTTCTCCGCAGCCCCTACATACCATAAGTGGCCTTGCAAATCCAAATCCCCTTTCATGCCTGCTGTTTCCCACACAAACTTGAATAGTTGAAGAGCCCTGTCCAACTGCTGAACCCCACACAAAACCATCTTCTCATCATCTGAAGTAAGAATTCTTCCCACGCACAAGGAAAACTTATTGTCTCCATTTGCATATATCCCACCGGATACATCCACTTCGATGTCTCTAACTTGTCCATAGAGGTAATACAACAAAAGAGTAAACAAGCACTGTGAAGAATGACCCAATGTCTTTGAAAGCTTCTTCTGCACCAAGCTTTCTTGATGCCGAACTTCCTTGTATCCAATATGTTTATCAATCAACACATCCTTTATTTGAGCCAACCCTTCTTTCATGACTTCAAGCTTCGATACATGATAAAGTACCCCCTTTTCACTTTCCAGACACCTAATAAGATCATTGAACATCTCAAGAACCTCTTCCCATTTACAGGAAACAGGAGATTTGGCAACTTTTGCAGGAGAAAGCCTCATCCATGAGGTGGAATCAGGATCATAGGAAGTCTCCATCTCAGCTAAAAACTTTAGACAGCTGGAAACAATCTGCTGACCCATCTTGGTTCCTTTGCTTGGGCATTGATCATTCAACAAATCAATTTCTAATTTCAACCCCTTGAGCATCTCCTCAATAGCACCTGTCCATATCCGGTGTTGAGTAACCTGAGGGCATATTGTGACCCGCACCAACTTCCTTTGTTGGGCAGAGACATTGAGGAAGTTACTCACTTTGGTAAGTGAATTCACAACCATGGGCTCTCTTTCACTCGGTTTACTAAAACAAACCAATGGGGGGCAATTTGCACGCACTAGCGATGCCGCCACACTCTTTTGTATTGTTTGCTGAACTGAAGGGCACCCAAGAAAAGCCCTCACAAGTGATTTTAAAGTACGCATTCTTTGTTCAATACGATCGTCGATGACAACCGAATCATCATTTATATTGAACAGCCTTCCATCAATTAAATCCACATTATTTAACAAACGGGTCAGTCTTTCTATCTTTTGATACGCCTTCTCATACCATTCATAACTTAAAATCTCATCACGAGACTCTCCAGAGCAGTGATATAACATCACGTTCAATTGCACAGTTCCATTACGTTTGGTTTTACAATAATTCGCACCATTTAAGAACTTCAGAAGATGTTTGTAAGCCATCATTAGCAAGCCAAACCCAAATTCTTTCCAGCATTATATCGAACATATGGTCTGCATCTAATGCGCAAAAACCGACGCATACACTAATTAACTAATTGTACAACATCAATCATAATAAACTAGCAAGGAGACTAAAATGCAAAACCTGCCTTCAACTCTTCGGTCCGAAAGGTACCACAAAAGAACGCTGCAACCTCTTCTCGCCCCATTTTGTTCAAACTCTTTTCTTTTTCCTTCAATATTTTTGAACGTTCAGGTGAAGCTAACGGTTGGCATCACTGGAATTTGGATTAAGATTAAAGTTGCTAACCTTTTCGAGCTGTAGTTGCGGCCCAAAACAGGATGGGCGGGCTTGGCTTCAAAAACCCAAATAGCACACACTACGTATATTGCATAATATGTACAACTGATTATACTTTATCCAATTTGGAGAAAATTTGAACATCGAATCAACAAAGGACATGTTGATCTGTTCTAATGACAGTTCAGCACGCATGATTGAAGTTATCATTTCAAGTTGTAATTTTTTTTTTTTTTTTTTTTGGTGCATGATAGGGTGGTTGATTTTAGAGCCGCCTGAGTTGCTTGTTAGAGGGCTCCGGACAACCTTTTAAAGTTTGATTTATGTCAAAATTAATATTGAATAAAAATATATATAACAATATACAATTATTTTGTTATTTAAATATATTAATTTTAAAGATTTTAGTCGATCTCATATTTTTAAAGTTATCACTTATTGATTTTAAAAAAAAATTATCTTTGTTATAAAATTTTAAGTGAGACAGTTTTACTATATCAGTATAAGTAACATAGTATGATTATGTAATCAATGAAAAAAAAAGATTTATTAATGAAAAATAAAAAAAAGTTAAAATTGAATTACACTTTTAATTAATGTGGTAAAAAAAACTTATGAAATTTATTTTTAATTTTTTTTCTATCACTAATAAATAATTTTTTTTTTATTAATTGAATAGTTATAATACATTATTTATATTGACATAACAGAACTGTCTTACTTGATATTTTTTTCTCACTTTTATATAAAATTTACCTCTTAATTCATTTGTCATATCTAAGTTATTACGAGGTTATGCAATAAGTTAGGTAACTATTTACAGGAAGTGATAAAATATTAAAACATGCATGCTTGGCTTGATCAGAAGGAAAGGGGGAAAATGTAAACTTTAAAGATGAAATGATGGATGAACATGCTTGGTATATAAAGTTTACAAAAGAAAAATACTTTAAAAAAGTATAAGTAATTTTTTCGTGGCTTAGATTGGATAAAAAGTTGTCTTGTTTTTGTTAGTATTGACCATCACAGTGTTGATTAAATTTCAAACCATTAAGCAGTTAATTCAGTGAATTGTCCAGTTCTTCAGTGGTTTTTGGGGCCCCAACTGACATTTTAAATCACGATTAAAGATGCTCTTGTTGTTCTTTCTCGAGCAAGACTCCCATCAATTGTCTTGTCTATGTTTAGATATCCAATTGCATGAGCTTCCATGCCAATTAATATTAATATCATTTTTCGATCTAACTTTAAATTCAATCAAAAAACACACTATATAACTCTTTAAAATCGTCATATTGTGTGTTTGTGAGTACATGAAAAAGAGAGAGTAACATTGATGGCAATAATGCAATGAAAATAGCCTAAATTAAAAAGAAACTCTAAAATATGGGCAAGAAGTGGAACATCAATTAATTAGTAAGGGATTGGATATGGCCCTGGTGGCGACATGATTAAATGGGATGTACTTGACTTCACTAACATCAACAAAAGCAAAGGAAAGCAAAGCAAAGCAGGCATATGAAGGAACATAAAGCTAAGCTTAAAGTGAAACAAAGAATCTTGCTAAAAGCTAAGTAATGGAGTGTAGTAGCAGACACTCACTAATGAATGTGTGGTTGCTTTTTGACCAAATAAATTTTATTTGCTGTTATATATACATAAACCCAATAGGTCAATGAAGGAACCCATGAAAGTTTTTGGCTTAAAAGTTTTGGAATCCTATGTGAATTACCCATACTTTTAAATCTCTTCAACTAGATACTCTTCATTGAGTTATGAAAGTAAACCCCATCCGTTAATCATAGCATGGAAATTAACTAATGGCAATTAATAAACTTAACTTATGTGCTTTCTTTTGAAACAAATTAAGACATGCAAGAAGGACAGAAGATAATAAATTAAGAGTATATCGAGCTGCGATGAACTTTCCTAATCATAAGCAATTAAGCAACTGGTTTTATGAGTTTATGGAGATGCACAGTCCCTGGTTTGTGCATCAGTGATATCTTGGCCTTGTGCTTTAAAGCGTGCACTCATTATCAGTACAGACTGGGATTTGGGTCTCGACTCTCTCACCCTTTATATTCGCATTAAAAGAACTGAAAATTGAAATACTTAAATCATTTAACGAAGCAAATTGTGATCACTATGTATCGTTTTGATATGATCATCATACTGTTCCAAACCCCATTACGAATTGCCATGCATCTGGCCCGCTAGCTCTCTATCGCCTCCCACTGCTGGCAGGAAATGATCACGAACCAACACTAGACAAATTGATACCATCTTTGGTAACTAGGCTAAATCACTACTGTTTTAGCTAGGGTTTCGGGAGTGCCTTCGGAACCATATATATCATGCATGAAAATTGTATGAGATGCATTTGCATGTATTTAACAATTTTAAAAGTGGGAATTTGTGACAGTTAATATTGAATTTGAATGGCACGTATAATTGAAGAGATCAATCTATCTTTTATATAGTTTGCATTGGTTTGAACAAAAGATCCAGAGTGTGGTCCATTTGAACAACCTCCTTTAATTGCTTTGCAGAAATGGGCAAGGATAATTATATATATGTGTGTGTGTGTGTGTGTGTGTGTGTGTGTGTGTGTGTGTGTGTGTGTTTTTACAGTTAAGTCAAATATTCCTTGGACCACTACTCGCTGAGAAAAGCAATCTTGAATTATAGATAAAGTTAACACATCTCCATTGACAGAGAAGAAACGAAATGAAGAAACTATGAATTTTAAAACCATCACAGGAAAAAGCATCACTGGTATTATAATTAGATTGATATATAGCAGAGAGTAGTACTACATGCGTATACTTGATATTAATTGAAAGCTCACAAAATGCTTAATAAGCCTTCAGCCTTCAGCCATGATTCATCTTAATCAAACATCCCTAGTAGAAGGAAACGGATAGATATCTAAAATTGAGAAATAAATAGCAGTAGAGACAAGAAACAAAAAGAGTGATCCGGGATTTCATGGGTCCATCCATCTTCTTTAATTTCTTGAATTGATTCTCTCCCCGGACTGCAGTAGCTGAAAATTGAAGTCATGGACATAAATTAATTAGTATCTCCAGAATATTGAAGTTGCATGTTAGGGTACTATCGATTGAGTAAAACTTAAATCCTTACCCAGAAATGAAAAATCTACTGATTAATACGAAAACTTCTTGCCAGAAGAATCCCTCGGCGCATTGCATCTGAAGCATTCCGTACGACTTGCAAAGTTATGCTCATTGCAACCAGACCTGCTCAATTCAAGTGCTATTTTATATATGCTGAAGCATATAATATATTGACATGTTAATTGAGGACAGTGTTACAGTATGCTAATGTATACGTCCATTCAAGTTGATACACAGTGAAAACATGCACAAAATGGAAAAACTTGCAAATTTAAATCAACCTAGTGCATATCCAGTCTCCAGATTTCCATCCAGAGCGACTAGAGCTGCTGCCGCCGCCAAACCCGAAACTTCTCATTCGCGGCATGTCGCCACCCTCGAGTAATCCACCAGAAGAATCATCCTTGGAAGCGCCGCACTTGAAGCAGCTGGAGCGGCTAGCGAAGTTGTGAGCTCCGCAGTTGCCAACGTTGCAGTACCAGTCACCGGGCCTAACATCAGGGCCAGTGCTGAATCCAAAAGATGAACTTCCTCTTCCCCCAAAACTTCCGTAGTCGCCTCTGTCGCCTGGTCTTGGCTCTCCACAGCGTTGGCACGAGTCCCTTCTTTGGAAGTTCAAGTGGTTGCATGACCTGCAGTTCCAATCTCCTGGTCTGCTCATCTTCTCTTATGATCTGAAATCCCATGCATTAAAAAAAGAAGAAAAAGTTACTGTTATAACAACGATGAAACATCCCATATCTAAGATTCTACGTAAAACTTTTTGAAAGAAATGCAATTATACGAGGAAATACAGCAAGGAAAGAAATTATCAGAGAGTGGAAAACATTAAGGCTCACCTTCAGAAAGTTGCAAAGGAGGACAATGAGTAGCAGTGAAGTGCTAGCAACTGCGAGAAGAACAGGAGAGAATATTGTTCTAATGAACTTGTGAATTTGGGTTGGGGGCTGAAGGGTTTATATATTATTAGCCAGCTGCTAGCTAAGACCTCGAAAATCGTAGCAGATTGAGGTTGCCAGAGGAGGGAGGCTTACATTTTCTTTTTCATATTCTTCACTTTGGCTCTCCTTGAACAATGGAACCACAAGAAACTAAAATTAGAAAAAGAGGGATAAAGAAATTTTGAAACGGGATTCCAAAGAAAAATAATAATTCAAAGATAAGTAAAGCTACAACTACAGCTTCTTTTAGGGCTTCTTGTTCTAGAGAGGTGGCAAGCAAGTGCATAAACGAATGCCCACAATTAAGTTTCAAGTTCAAGTTCCCGAAATACCCCTTTCCTTAAATAGACTTTCCCAATATTAATTGCTCAGTATGCATCAATAATGATCCATTGCTTTGTTATTTTCATTGATTATTTATCAATACCCATTTGTAAGAATGTAAGATATATCATGATTCCTTTTGCATCTAGTCATTTATCAATACCCATTTGTTTTAATCTCTTTACTTGATATCATCGACTATATCAATTCGATAAAAGAAATCTTGAAGAATTCGTATTAAAGGAAAATCTTATGCATAATCAAAAGTGTTATGCCAAAGTTATTAACATGTTTCAAAGCTTGTTGTATATACAATATTTGTTAGTCAAACCATACTCTTTGTCCCCACAAAAAGCAAACTTGATCATGCATTGTAACCTCTAAACCCTACATATATAATTCGTAGAAAGCCATTAACTAGAATCAAAGCTTTTAAATTTTAATCAATTATCCACAGCAAACAGATATATATATATATATATATAGCACTATATAGTTGTTTGCTGGCTCCATGAAAGTAGAAGCATGACCAAACAAGCTTGATGTTTTCTTTCTGAGACAAGAAAAGATAAGGAGGAACAAAATTCACTATTTGTACCAGACAAAATGAATATTCTAAAAATTCAAAGAGAAAAATATAAAACCTTAAGAGAGAAAGGACCCTACTCCCTCATGCTTATCTTAGAATGACCAAGGAGAAGGAGGCGTCACGTCTCCTTTCAAAGGATCATATACTTTGCGAACTCACCCCCCTAATTTAGAGAAAAATGGTGCTTACTTTTCATGTTTGAATATTCCTTTGTTTTGTACTTCAATCACAGCCTAATTTTACCAATAAGTCAAAAGACAAATGAATATCCTAACTTCATATAAGGGAAATGGAATTAGGATTTGCATACATACATGATTCTTAGCCTTAAATCGAGCTATCATATATGTTATAATGACTTCATATATATTATTGATACTTGATTTTAACTTTTCAAGCGTCATAAGTCTATAAATAAGACTTTAAATAAATAAAGAAGACTGAAATTCTATTTTAATATATCTTTTTATTTTTTTTCTTTTTATTAAGTAATTTGATAGTATAATTAACTCTGATATAAGAATTAGAGAATTTTTGTCGAACAACTAACATTTATAATTTATGTTCATTTTGTAAATATATAATTTGAGTAGATATCAATCCACATCAATAGATCTGATCTTACATAGTAAAAAATCACGTGTTAATATTTGACAGTAAAAAATCAAGTAACAAATATATATTAAAATTGAATTAGCCGTCTTTAATAATTAATTCATTCAAACATTCACGCATGTAATAAGTGTCTAGTTAGTTGTATAGGTCACTACACAACACATCATGATATTGATGCCATGAAAATTATAAAAAGGAGAAATATCATTGGATTGCATACTTATAATGATATCTTATTTGGAGTCACTCGTGCGTGTCAGGTTTGGTAATTTAGAGGAACCAGCTAGCTAGATTTATCATAGCGAAGCAAAATGCTAAAGTAAAAGTTGCATGGCTGTAACTTCAAGGAACGTTCTTTGAATTCATTCCAAATATTTTACACAGTTTGTCATCAGCTTGGTTGATTTATTCAATGAGAAGTTCTGTTTTCTACGAGAAAGTTTGCAGCGCTACGTATCTTTGTTATAGTATATGAATGAGTTGAGGAGATCATTTATTTAAAGATATTGCTGGAAGAGCTAATCTCATAGTCTCATATCATCAAAAACAAAGAAAGGGAGGGGAGGAAATGGTAGAGTTTCGATAAAGATAGTCGAAGCTGATGATGGAAGAGAAGTCTTCGAGGTTTCATCAAATTTTGACCATCTTTTCCTTTTCTTTTTCCCTTCACTACTGCAAATGGCTTTTTCTCTGTCATTTTCCTTTTCCTCCTACTAATTTTTATCGTTTGAATCTCTAGTGACTCTCTCTCTCTCTCTCTCTCTCTATAGATGATTAACTAGGAAATTACAAAATGTGAATAAAAACCCTAGCCACCCTAGAGATATCACCCACAAATAATCACAAGTTTTCTCGGGGAATGGTAAAGAAGGCTGTAGCAAACTGTGAAAAAGCAAAAGGAAAGGGGACTGATATTCGATTCTCTTCGGGAAATGCTTCAATTCCATGCATATTCATTATCATTTATATCTATGACCATAGACCAACCCCAACGTATACCACCCACATACTCATACTTTCCACTTTACTTGTTCCTCTTTTTAATCCTCCCAACTACAACCACCACCCACCACCCACTATTCCATTATACACCATTATCAGATTCAATCTCTTGAAATTTTCTACCTTTCCCTTCTACAATCGGATCCATTGTATTAGCCGGCGATGCATACATACGAATGAAGCACGAACAAAATATGCATGTAATAAGTGGAATGTGGGATACAATTTTGTGTGTTACGTAATGGTAATGCGTGCGAAATGAATGGGCAGCAATGCATGCACGTGAGGTTTCTGTAGGAAAGTGCATAAACGTCACCGCATTAATGATAAAAGTTTTCTCTTTTCCTTTACTTTTTAGTCATCCAACATCTTTCTATTCTCATTGTGACTTCCAAAATGTCCTCACCTTCACTCCTCCTAGCCCTAATCCTAACCCTAGCCACCCTATCCTACTATTCATTCTTACATTTTAATTTTCACCCAAACCCTAATTTTCCAAAATTTATGAACAATTGAAAGAAAGAAGAAGTGATCTTATGATTTGTGGGTGCATTTAGAAACTACGAAGGGTACATTTAGAATTAGTCCCGTTTGAGCCGGCCCAATCTCTATCTAGATGTGGGTGTAATAAAGAAAATTAGTGGGTGTACTTAGTGTCATTATCTAGTGTAATAATTTACAGGCCATGACGGGCTATCAATTCAGGCTTGGGCTCATTAAATCCAAATGGAAGGAACGGCTCAGAGTCCAAATGAAGGCCCAATTGATTTCCCGCTTCGATTTTAAATGCCCGCCTTCTTAGCCGTACGTCTCTCTCAGAGTCTTGCGCACACAAGAAAATAGTAAAAATGTAAAATGAAAATTTAATTTTCATTATTTTCGGCATCAGTTTCAGGGATTAGGGAGACAGTCAGAGAGGGATTGAGAGAGAGAGTGGAAAATGCAAAGAGAGATATCTGGGATTAGGGTGTTTTCTGTACATGGATTCTCCTGAAATAACCGCCAAAACCAACACTGTGGCCTCCTCCTCCTTCTCCGCCGTCGCCTCCACCGTTACTACCTCTTCATCGTCAAGTTCTCCTCCAGTTCAGGTAACTTGATTTCCTAATATTTCTTATTGTCTTATATGTTCTTGATCAGACATCTGTTGCAGTTTTACAGATTTGTAACACCATTTTCATTTTTCTGGATATAATTTTGGGGTATTTTTTTCTTTATATTTTATGAAAAACTTGATAAATTGACTGTTTGAGGTTGTTTTTTGAATTGTTACCATTTTTACTGCGTACTATTGTTGATAGGGTTGGGATTTGAGGACATTTATCTGTGCAGTCGTGAATTTTTGCTTGATTTAGGTATTGTCAACTAATTTTGAGTTTACTGAAGAGTTGAGTCTGCAATACAGGTTAACCGTCCAGGAATTTGGTTGATGAAATGGGATTTAATGTGGGTTTTGCATATCATTTACTGATGTCTGTGTCTCAATAGCCTATCAAACATGGTTTTCTTGACCAATTGGTGTCTCAGTCTTAAATGGGTTTGTGCTTGTTATATTTGTTTTACCACGTGCAGTGTTTGGTTTTGGATATTGACGAACAAAAAGGAAAGATATGTTCTATTATCTGCACCCTGCACTGACAAATAAAGACCTCAGCATTAGTAAATATGTTATTGATTACTTGAGTTAAATTGATTCTATGTTTCCGGAATCTAAACCATTTGAAACTATAAGATTTCACTTACATTTCTTTCCTTTTATTTTGTACATAAACCCTGCATTCTTTTGTACCACTCAAATAGAGAGTTTTATTTTAAGTGGTTCATTGGTGCTGTCATGAAATCTGTATGAATGTATTTATTTGACATTGTTTACTGTTCATCTCAGGAATCCCCTTTCTCTAATTACGCAAGCAACCTATCTCCTATAAAGCCAGTCAAAAGTTCACACGGATTACAAGGGCTCTTGGGACTTAATTCTCCTCCAATTGTATTCACGTCTCCAGCTCTGCACAGAAATGCCCCCAGAGAAACAAGTTTTTTAAAAAGATTGGATGGGTATTTAATTTTAGATCATTTTTTCTTTTTTCAAATTTAGATTTATGATGTTTGAAGCATTTAATTACAATACATGCCATTTTTCTTGCCAGGCTTCCATGTCATCAGTTGCCCGGTGCTGAAATATCTCAAAATGACAATGGGGGCAGAAAATTTGTTGATAGTCCAGGTGATCTGGAGAATTCTGATTCCTTATTGCATGGTGGGTTGGTCACTGACACTCAGAAGGACAATGATATGAGGAGCTCTCTGCAAGTCCAGCATACCAGTTCCTCTGGGTGTGTTGATGAATACTTGACTGATGGTGTGGATGTTGACTGTGCAAATTCTGCTTATGGGGTCAATACAAACTTGAAACAATCTTCTGATGTGTTTCAATCATCAGTAAGTAGTAGAACTGATTCAAAGAAAGCCTTGTCAAAATTTGACAACAAAAATGATGCAGAAGACATGTTTGGGGAAGCTGAAGAAAACATTCATGGAAAGTCAACATGTGATATTAAGCCTATAAAAAGTGAAGAGAATAAAACTCTTGGTGTATTGCCATCTAATGAATGCCCAAGTAGTGAGTCTAACTTGAATTTAGATCATGCTTTCAAGATAATTAAGAGTGAAAACTCAAGTGCTCAGGTAAAAGCAGATTCTAGCTTTCTTGCATTTGCTTAGGAATGGAGCTATCTTGATATATAGGAACAATGATATGATAGTTTTGGAAAACTTTGGTTTAACTTGCAGAATGAAGGGAGTGCCCCTATGGTTGAATCTGATTGCCCCCTGCAATTGCTTCCTGAACCATTGCAGACTCTTCAGACATATGAAGATTCTTGTGAGATTACAGGAGCAATCCCATATGGACGTCATGATAATGCAATGTATGATGCCGAGGTATAAATCAGTCATATCAACTTCAATTGACAATTTTTAATTGTTTTATTGATTTGTTGTAATTGTACGTCTGTGATATCTTGCTTTTGGACAGTATGCATTTTTTTCTGTATTGGATCTTATTCATTTGTGACAAGTGATATGTATGTGATATAGATTGATCCTTTTTATTCATTGCAACCCTTTTAGTGAGCTTGCTTGTAGCTTTTATATTGCTTTAAATTCTTTGGTATGGAAGGATTATGTTGATGTCTCAGTTTTATGTATTTCCAGTCATTCTGTCATTGTTACTTGAGGCCTACATGTAATCTGGTTCCTTAAGTTGGTAGTTTTTGTAGTATGCTGTAAACTAGGTGCAACCTATGAAATTCAGTGCTGTCTCTTTCCCGTTTTTATACTAAATGCGAGGCATATTTACTTCTTTACATCTTGTTAATAGTCATTGGCTATCATGCATTACATGATTGAGCTGAGTACCTGTATTAGGAAATTGGGATGTTGTAGGTCAGACAAATGCTTAAAAATTGATAATTAAGCTTAACAAGAATTTCTCTAAGCCAGCCTTTTACTGTTTTATATCTTTAGTCACCAAATATTAGAGAGGATTCAAATAAACTACTTTATGGGTGGGTAGCACATCTAGATTAGGGCTTATTGGAATAAAGCTTGCTTATCAGGAACAATGAGTGAGCCATATAAATCTGATAGAATGTGATATTCAACCCAAATTCTTTATGGTAAAAAAAGGTTGTGGGACTTTTCTTCACTCTTGAGCACTAAGTCAAAGAGAATCTATCGGAGACCAATGTATGAAAATTTTACACATTTTTAGTGAAAAACGAATAATCAGGGCCTGAGGGAGATTTTATCATCCATGTTTAAAATGGAAAATTTTTCTGGTGACAAAAAATTATAATGAAGACTTCATTATCTTATTAATTACTTTTTCATGTTTTGCTTATAATTTGCATTTTGGTCCTAGAATTTGCACTTTTGCAACAGTAGCCTTAGCTGCTAATTAGCACAAGGATGTTCTTGCATTTGATATATTGCAATAAGACTAGCTCATGGTTATCAAATCCTACTAGGATTTTCTTTTTTCCATGGAATGATTGCAACAGTAAATGTAGGGCAGCAAACAACAGCATGGCATGAGTAGGCGTTGCCTTCAATTTGCAGAAACTCAACCAAAAGGTACTGTTGACAGTACCAATCCTTCAAATAAGTCAAATGATGTAACCAGTTCAAGATCACCTGTTAACCCTGTAGAATCAGACAGCTTGGATTCATCTTTTGTGGATTTAAATGCTGACGAGAGGCAGCTGGCATATTTGCCCCAACCTGTGACTCCCATGGTTCCTCCTCGCAACACTGGAAAGTCTCCCTTAACTGTTTCCAAGCCATTGGGTATTGGCTTGCATCTCAACAGCATTGTCAACCCTATGCCAAAGGGTCATGTTGCAAATGTTGGTGTAAAATTAGGTAGTGCAGAACATGAGATGCTTGAAAATAAGGCAACATTGGCTGTGAGTTCTTTGATTTTTGAATCATTTGATGACACAGTATCTTTGAATTGGCTGCCACAAGTTGACCATAATGCAACTGCACACACTAAGAGGAAGTTTAACACAGAGCAAATTGACAGTTTTGGGGACTTCAGCCAACTAAGCCCCAAAAAGAAAAGGCAAAGTTTATGTTATCTTCTGTAATTGATAGTTTCAAATTTCTTCATATATTTTCCCGGCTTCCTAAAAAGTTTTTACTATTCCACAGGAAGAAATCATCAAGCACTGTTGAGGGCAATGGTTGCAAACGTTGCAATTGTAAGAAGACAAGGTGCTTGAAACTGTAAGTGGATTGGTAGAAATCACACTTCCATTATTGTGGAATTCCCTGTGTTTCCCTTCTAAACCTCTTTTTGCTCATTTTACCATAAAGCAGCTACTGTGATTGTTTTGCTGCCGGAATTTATTGTGCTGAACCTTGTGCTTGCCAAGGGTGCTTTAACAGACCAGAATATGAAGATACTGTACTTGAGACACGGCAACAAATTGAATCCCGTAATCCACTAGCTTTTGCTCCCAAGATTGTTAACCAAGTCACTGAGTTTCCGGTAAACATTTGGTTATTGGACCCTGTTAAGTTCAAAATCATTCATATTATTCTTCTCTCATTCTCTGTTGTTTGATTTTGCCAATTTCAATGGTGTTTTCCCTCTACAGGATGATGGAAACCATGTCACATCATCCTCAGGCAGGCACAAAAGAGGCTGCAATTGCAAAAAGTCAATGTGTCTGAAAAAGTATTGTGAATGCTATCAGGTGCAACATTTTTCTCACTCCCTTTATTGTTCTACATGTCTTATTATTTTTCTCAATTTATCCCAATGTGAGTTATCTACCTGCCCTATAACAAAAAGCTGATTTCACTTGCTCTGGTTTATGTTCATAGGTTAATGTTGGATGCTCAAGTGGATGTCGATGTGAGGGTTGTAAAAATGTCTATGGCAGGAAGGAAGGTGAGAAATCACACTTAGGATCTTTACCTCAACTTCTTACGGCAACATCATCAGTCATCTGTATTCATAAAAATTGTGGTGTGAGTCATCACCTAGACAGGGAAAGAAGAAATAAAGATATTCTCTTCTCAACCTAATTCCCATTGATTGTATTTTCAACTGACATTGAAAGGCTTTTGGCTTTGCCTCTGGCTTTTCATGGTTTTATCAAGGCTTTAGGTCATTTCTGTAATGAACTTTTTCGGCTGATATACAAGAAGGAAACTTTTGGGTACTTCCTTGAGTCATGGGTTAGGGTTATCATGAAATATTGCAGCCACGGATTTGCATGCCAATAAAACAGTAAATTGGTCACACATAGCAACAGAAAAATGAAGGTTTAAGTAATCTTTATTCTTGATCATACAGAATATGTTGGAAATGAAGAAATGATGAGCAATAGAGCCATATCAGAGGGCACATCTGATGCTAAGCTAGAAATGGTTTCAAACAAGAAAGATTTCTTGCATGTTGAGTTGTATGATCCCCACAACCTGACACCACTGACCCCATCATTCCAATGCTCAGAGTAAGGTTTCTTTGATCATGATATCTGGTTTTTGGCAAGAAAGATTAGATAATCAAAGTGAGGTTTTAACTTGTTTATTTACTAATCATCCTCTTTTTCTTTATTTAGCCCAGGAAAGGATGCATTGAAATCCCAAATTCTTTCTAGCAGATATGTACCACGACTGGAATCAGATTTTACCATCTTATCATCCTATGCAAAATCCCCAAGATCTCTGAAAAATTCAGAGAGCAATGAAATTCTTCTGAAAACAAGTAAAGAAATTCTGGATGTAGATTCTTATGGTCAGGGAAGGGATTTCAACAGCACGGACATGGTAGACCAATTCTCTTCAAGATGCCATGCACTTGCTGATTTAAGTGATTTATCTCCAGTTCCAGATTTTGCTTCAATGGCCATGGTGTCTTCAGCTTCATCCAAGGCAGCAGACTGGACAAATGTTTCAAGATTCCAATTATGCCCCATAAGCGGTAACCTCTCATCAGGTGGTTCCCTTCGTTGGTGTAGTTCACCAATTACACCAATGACTCAGCTAGGTGGGACCAAAAGTCTGCAGGCACTTGACTCTGATGGCAGGCTTGGTGGCATTTTGGGAGATGACACACCTGAGATATTGAAAGATGCTTCAACCCCAATTAAGTCTGTTAAAGTAAGTTCCCCTAGTCGCAAGCGAGTTTCACCTCCTCATGGTCGTGCCAATGAGCTTGGGTTGAGCTCTTCGGGAGCCTTGAAAAGTGGTCGTAAGTTCATATTAAAGGCTGTGCCATCTTTCCCACCTCTCACTCCTTGCATTGATTCCAAAGGAAGCACTGATCAGGAAAGAAGTGATTCTCAAGAAAACAAACAACAATAGCTAATGTATGCGAGGTTGGTCCTTATCTGTCATCACATTTTATGAAGCCACTGTATGCAGTTTTTGGCAGCTCCTCTTTTCTTATTGTTTGGCTAATGCTATAGTTTTCATTTTGTTATTGACTTCTGCAAAAATTTTCAGGTTACTTGCTGTTGGATAGCCCTTGAGCCCATGAGTTATGATCATCAGTTCAGCTATTGCTTGCTCCAGGTTGGTCTGGATATGGAGACCCCTTGACAAAAGTTTGGTGCACTGTTGCTATAAGCATCCCACACCTTAATGACAAATAATCTTCTATTGCATGAAAGTGGGTTTCTTGAGGAATTTGTGAAAGTATGACTTTCGTTACTTGTGGTATACAGGGCAGTAGAGTAGCATTTCTTCAAAGGAGCAAGTCCCAGTTACGGAATAGATATTGCTACGGGATCACCAACTGTAATCGTCCTTCTGTGATTTTGCCAACGTTAGTATTTGTTTTGTTGTTTAAATGATCTATTTTGTTGGTCAAAGGACTTTTAGACTCAGTCCAGGTCAAAAATAAAAACTTACCTTTCTTCATAAACCTTGTAAGCAAGTTTTGAAGTCATTATTGTACATCTCTGATTTACAATATTATTACATCTGCTTACCGCATTCCAAACATTGTTGCCACTTCATAATTTGATTATTGTTGTCACTCGATTTAAGCAAAACTTGCTTAAGGGGTATGGTATCACTTAAAGCAGGTCTCTTGGAAAGTTTAACCTTGCTATTTATTCAACCATTTGATCTTCCTGTCAATAGTTTCTTTGGACAATTCTGTTATCAGATTTAGGGTTAGGCTTATGCTTAACCCAGCATATTGGTAATGCAACAATGGAATTTCAGTAACGGAAACTGAACCCACCCATATCCAACTTTTATTATAAAGCTTTAGAATATATCTAATGTTAGGGCACATTACAAATACAGATACTCAAGTATTTAAATGAACATTTCACTATCTATGGGAGAAGAGAAGTAATTTTAACATGGAATATGTAACCCAAACCATGCTGCTATACCATATACCCCACACCAAACATCCACTCTAGAATGCCTGCCTCCTCTAATCCTTTGAACACAATTTAATCCGACTTCCTTTGTTTGTAGCCCCTCGTTGCCTCAGATTTTTTTTTTTTTTTCTCATCATGCTTGAGAACCCTCGAGCCCCAACCTTGCAGCTAGCCAATTACAGACTTCGTCCATCTCTTCAGGGACTGTATAGTGACCTACCCTGCACAAAGAGTTTTAAGCATTTTGAGAGTGCTGTGATGTAGGGATATGTTTGATGTGTATATAATAGGATGAAAGGAAGGTTTTCGATACCCATTATAGGTTCTAAATGTAAGATTTCGAAATCCAACTGAATTTAACACTTGTGCCGATCTCTCCCCGTGTTTGTATGCAATCACATCATCACCTGCAGCAGGAAAATAAGCTGTAAATTTTTGCATAGAGAGAGAGAGAGAGAGAGCAATTTCTTAAACGTGTAAATCAATCAAACATATTGCTGAAATGAAAGACTATCTACATGAATTCTGTAAATGCTGAGGATACAAATCAGCATGTGACTTTGTAATATCAGAGATATGATGTGTTTATGGAGAATGAACTGAACCAGTATTATCATGATTTTGGGATGAATAAGTACCTGAACCATGGCAGAGCAAGATGGGTAGGGATGCTGCACGCCTTGCTGCCTCGCGTGAACCTTCCATTTGGCTTTTCAGGGTCCTAAAAAAGAGAAGAAAAAAAAACTGAGCTCAATGATGACCAACCACAGGTCAGTATTGTTTAGATTCTCGCGTGCAGGCAAGGTAATGTGTGCATGATGTAAGAGATGTCAAACCTTGAACATGGAAGCCAGCCACTTAAACCAACAACCACACTTAGGTTGACTGAGTACAGGTTTCCATTCCCATATTGTCCTAGTATGCGGCAAGTGGCAGAGTAGAGTGCCATTGCAGCACCCATGCTGAAGCCACCAATACCAACTGTGACTGCAAAATAACAATACAATTAAATGGGTTCTAATAATAGTAGTTTTCTTTTGCTTCTGCTAACCCAGAAAACCCCTGAACTTGCTTAAAGTTATAAATACTGGGTCCCTTTGGGAAGCAAGAAACTTGTGGCCATTTGCCAGTTAAGTGGCCCTAATGATTAAACCTCGGGATTGTAATAAAGTACTTACAATGCACTGTATAATGCATCACACTTGGATGTGAAAATAATAAGCTTACAAACAAGAATTACTTAAAAATACCATAAAAAAGAAATCCGCTGTCCCCTTCACACTTATGTATTCAGCGGACTCCAATCTCTTTTCTCTCCTTTAATATTTTTCATAAACAAAGAACTAAATCAAGATTTTCAAATCAAAGTGAAAATGCCGCTCAGAGTAGTAAAAGAAATCATAACATCAAAGGGTAAAGATGGGACTAAGCTACTGAATACTGAAAACTATTGTCAAGAAAATTTGAATAGCTCACTTTATTGGTATTAGAAACACAATTGATCAGTCCATTCAAAGTATTAGAATCAATCTATTTGGTTATATGGAACAACAAACATGAGAAACAAAGAGATGAGAGGGAAGAGAAAAAAGAAACCAAAAATGGGAGAAAGAAAAACTAAAGAAATTAGGAAGAAATTTTGAGTTTTAGCCAATGAACACTGAAAATAAAGCACAATGTAAATTCATTGCAGTAAAAGAAACTGAGAAGAGCCATAGCAGAAAAGAAAAAAGGAAACTGATGAGAGAAATGATAAAAAGATATACAATCTCAACTTTTCCAGACTTCTTTCCAATAAGAAGCAAGTCTTCAAGGCATTCAGAAACTGCAGAAACTGTTAATTCTACTCATATGCCATATGGAAGAATTTTATTACTTTCCACTGAGCCAATGGAAATCCTTTTTACAGTATTTATCCAGACAAGACCTAAATCTTAGACTAGAGGCTTAACTTAAGCGTTTTGAAAGCTGACAAGAGAGAAACCTACTGTCAGCAGGCTCTGTTGATAATAGATTGGCCACATGAGCTGCCGAAGCATCTAATCCCTCCAAATCATCAGGAGCATCTTCTGAAAGATCTCCCATATCAAACCCTGAAATAAATGACAATAGGCTATTAAGATCATATTCATTCAAATAACAGAAAAAAAATAAATCAAGTGAATACATCAAATTCTTTTTTATAGGATATCAAATTATCGTCAAATAATCTTGATGTTGGAACTAGTAGAAACTTAAAGTTTTGAAGAGAAACTGGTTACTGAATCAGAGATAATCAAAGTAGTTCGAAGTAATAAAATCTTACAAGCAGTGCAAGGATATCCGCCAAATATTGCTACTGGCCTGGTGGGAGCAGTAGGGCAAATCCACTTAATCTGCAACATTAACAGTTCAAGAGATTAATAAAGTCAGATCATCAACCAACAAACGACTCCAACTAAGGGAAAAATAGGATAACCAGTGATGCATGTTGCATGTGCACAGAAATAGAAGCAACTAACTCACAAAAAAGGCTGATCCTTACATTGGGAAGAGGAAGGGACTCCAAGAGCTGGGACCAGCTGGAAAACAAAGGCAAAAAATGGGAAATCCACATTAGGCATTACCAGATACCAGCTAAAAGAGTTTAACTGCCATTAACATACTGAAACAATAACATAAAGCAGAAACCAGGGTTTGCTATCACCACTTCAAGAAGCTTTAAGTCAAATATAATATAATATAAGCAATACCTAGTCCATCTAATATTGGGACCACACTCAAAGTTTAGCACAAACCTTAACAATCATCCTGTAAATCTTGCAAAATGACAATATACATGTCTCTGCAAGACTGACCTTGCATTTTTTTAGAAAAATAAGAATAAATTATTAAATCAGAAATATTATACCATTTAGGAATAGTATATTGCTATCTGCTAAATTGATTGGATACAATCAAGGTAGTGAAGGAGTGGTCCCCTATTCTAATATATGGCATACATAGTTGTTCAATTCGAGACTGCTCCAATATGCCTTAAAATTAGCAGAGAGGATGAAGGAAAGCGACAACTAATCATGCTTTGTTTTAGTTTACAGCAGTACTGTTCTCTCCCATCAAATCTAATCATTGTGAGAATCTTCTAGAAAGGGCAAGAGCGTTCAACAAGTTAATGGAACACCAAATTTCTCCACCAGAATAGGACAAGGCATTGACATTCTCCAAATCCATTTTCTTTATTGTTGGGAAAAAAACAAGTCCACCATTCCCACACAAGGTATATGCTAAACATAAAGAGAAAGAATCAAATTTCATAAAATGTCATTTACTATACGTTGAAATCACAAAAATACAAATGATTATTAACAGCTCAAAGTCTTAATCTTCTAATTTGTAGATCCATGCATGTCCATAGACACTTGATCGTAAATAGTTATGAATAAATTTAGACATGACTTCCAATTCCATAAAACAGCCAGCTTAAAAGATCAAGCATTACCAAAAGCAGAATTTCAAATACAAATTAGTAGTAAAAAGTTATCATCTTAAAAGTAGAACCAAAAGAATGGTAATGCAAGAGAGGACAAAACTGATGAAAAACAAGCATTATATACCTTGAACCCTTATCACCAAGACCATGCAGCCAAACTATTGTAGCCTGGTGCTTTCCCTTGGGCCTAACCACATGGGTTCTTCCAAACTCAAATGTTCTTCTGGTAGTTCTACTACCTGAAATGTTGCAATTTAAACATCAAAAAACAAAACAAAGGATCCCAGGATCAACAGAGTTGCTACTTACCGAGTGAAAAATACATCAAACATAAACAAAGAAAAGACACCACAACAGGAAAAAAGACTAACCAGAACCCATAGTGGTGGTATCGTAACTCATTATGATCTACCAAAATTATCACGCTGTGCAAAGGATTTGTTGCAAATGTTTAGGCTGTGTTCCTGCAGTGAAGAAAATAAAATTTGACTCTCTCTATTTATAATCAAATAGAAGGGTGGAAACGGAATATAACCTATCAATCTACATCAACTGTTCTTGCTTACACCAGTTATACACTGCCTGAAATCTTCAAAAGAAACTATCAAGAAAGTAAAAGGCACCTAAGAAAAGGAGAGAGATAAAGAAAGGGACAAAAAATAAAGAAAAGCAGTCACTCTTTATGAACAAAGAATCCACAACCGATCAATGCACAACATGAGTTACCACAATCTTCAGTTTGCAATGGAGAGAGCGAAACAGAATCTATGCTTGTGGACAGTGGAGAAAGTAAAGCACTTCAACTACAACAACCCAAGAATATAACACATATATAAAAAAGAAAAAAAAAATCGAATTTTGAACATATAATATCTATGATTGATGGATTCCCATTACCCCAAAAAACAAGTTAAAATATTTAATTGTTGAATGTGGTAATAAAAGTAACATGAATGAACTCACAAGCATGGGCAAGATCTGATAGAAATGGAATAATGATAATATTGAAATATATATATATATATATGAAGAAGTGGGGTGAGCTCCAGAGTTATAGTACCATTACCAACCTGGGAAAACCATTAAACCATAAGAAAATTTCTCTTTCCATTCACATCAGCTTTGGGCTATGCCTATACTGCCTTTGCTAGTTTCCCCACAACCGTGTTTTTGTTTGTTCACACCAGAGTTACAGTAAAACCCCAAAGAAGCTAGAAAGTCCAAAAATAAACTAGTCATTTCCTTGCGTCTGCTGTCCTTTATGACCAAAATGTCCTTCAAATCTAGGGTAAGTTTCATTGACACTGTCACACTGTTTGGCCCTAGCAAGCCAAGCCAAGCCAAGCCAAGCAAAGCAAGCAGCTTCGAAATGCTGATGAATAAGACAGCCACAGCCGCTTCCAACGACCCTTTTCAAACACGTGCCCTTCTTAGACGCAATGCACTATTACTCTCCAGAATATTTTAGCGGGACCGAACCAACGATGCTCGAATTTCTTACGTCACAGCACCAGACCGACCGTAGCTATAAACTTAATAAAATTTCAAGACATATAATTAGTTTTATTACAAGGATTACTAAGCATTTTGATTGCT
>CP135556.1:1431597-1448204 GCA_032402905.1 Khaya senegalensis | reverse complement strand
TGAAGTTAAGCTTTCAGGTGAATTCAAATTAGAAAGAATGCAATCTCACCTGGAAATTTCCCCTCATATATGCTTTCTCCACTACTCCCTGCACAGAAGTGTGAAATTGTTAAGCCAATCAAATGCAATAAATTGGTAAGCTAACACCAAATTTTATAATTGTAAAATTAATGACAGGGAAACTAAATGAAAATTGGGAAAAGAAAGAACAGATGGAATGAACACAAAATAGATTCCAATGACATGATTCTGAAAAATGGTTTGAAAATCAAACATTCCCAGCTAAATCATGTACTCCACTTACTCTCAATCTATTATTCATTTTTGATAGCATGGCTTTTCCCAATTCCATTTCATTAGTTTAACCACCAACCTTTTTACTCAAATTTCTATTTTAATTGATTACTGATTCACCATGGTTCCAATAAAAGCTCAAGATCACATCCACTCCTCCATATCCATTGTTGATAGTGGTAATTAGAAAAGCAGAAGTTCAGAGCAGGTAATCAATTCTATTCAGCAAGACACTTGATATGTATATTTGCTTTATAATTTATAAAGCTATGTTAAAAGCCTTTTTAGTAACACAAGTCAAATAAGATTCCCTGCATAAGCTTTGTAAAAACAGCAAAATAATACCTAAACTGTACACAGCATAAAATAACTACATGAAATCCATATCCACTTATAGAAAAAATGAAAATTCCATACAGAAGTTACATACCATCTCTTCTCACAAAATCACCACCCTGCAAAACAAAGACAAATCATTAGCACACTGGTAAAAACAAAGACAGTGAAACGGCACAAAACTGGGTGGGTACGGCAAAGTTCAGTAAAATTTTGAGTATGGACAACTTGGTAAGTACAACCTTAAAACTACATCACAAGAAAAGCAGTCGTGACCATCAGCCCTGTATCCTACAGCATAAACAATAGTAACTGACTAAAGTAACAGACTGAAAGACAGACCACTTCCAATCCATGCTTTTAAAAAAAGGACATTTCAAACCTATTCAAAGAAGACAAGTCAGATGACAATAAGACAATATAACAAACCTCAGCCATGGAACCTTTAATGACACGATGGAAAAAGGACCCCTTGTAGTGCAATGGTTTTCCAGTTCTAGGGCCAAGTCCCTTTTCTCCTGAGGATGCAACAAAAGTTTGGAAAATATCAGCCAAACAACAAAATGATTAATATTACACCATACAGGACTGAGAATGTAATAATTCCAAATTGCAAACAAGTCATAACAGAATTAACCACACACACAAATCTTACCTGTACAAAGGGCTCGGAAATTTTCTGCAGTCTTAGGGGCAACATCGGAGAAAAGCTGCGCAATCGAAGGCTCATTTGTTAAATCTAAACCATGCACTTATAATTTGGAGCGAAAAACACAGTAATCAATAAGCAATAACCTAAAAAATTAAATAAAATAAAGAAACCTAATTACATTGTAGCTGGCTACAAATATGATAGTACCTCAAAAACCATTCTTTCAAAAGGATCGCCATCAATCGAAACATCCATAAACACGAGTGTGTTCTTCTTCTTTGCCATCTATGCTTTCCAATATCACAAATCTTGGTTTAACAATTATCTATCTGAGGTGCAAACAAACACAGATTCCATGAGTAAACACCAACATCTCAAATGATTACTGAACGTTACAAGCATATACATAAATAAACAGTTGACGGACAAGAAAAATCAAAGCTCTCCAAATTTCTCAAGATTTAAATTGCATTAACCTGTGGCACAAAAATGGAAAAAAATAACACAATAAAAGAATCAACCAAATCAAACCCAAAACAGAAAATCGCAATTCTCCCCTAACATTAACCACCAACTATTAAAGTAATAAGGCGGGTAGACAAACTGATTGTTTATTCCAATCGCCCAAATAAATGTTCGCAAAAGTAATTAACAGAAAATGATAGTACTAGACAGATCGAATCAAACTAAAACAGTAAACCCAAGCACAATTCCCGCAAAACCCTAAACTAAAACCAAAGATATAGTAACAACGACTGAACCGCAGAGCAGATAATCAGATTAAACACTAATTAGATATACCCTGAACACAAGTTCTAAATAAAAATTCAAGAACCAAAAATAAAATAAAATCATAGGTTGTGGATGAGATAACTCAATACGCATGCAAGATAAAAGGAACAATTAATTAAATCAAGCAAAGCAAGAAACCCAAGAAATCACCTGAGAAACGCAGAACCACACAAAATGTGCAACCGACACCAGAGAGATTTAGAGATGAAAACCTAGCAGTAGTCGGCTTTTAAAAGAGCCTAGCTCCTTCCACTGAGCTATGAAATTATCCGGCTATCCTCAAATTTGGACGTGAATTGTCTTATTTGCCCTTCAAATTTTTTATAATGACGATTTCGTCCTCCTTTATTTAATTTTTTTTTTTTTCCCTACTTGTACAACATAAAATAAAATTACTGTATCCCCTTAACACGTTTAGTCATTGAATGCCTGCAAAATTTAGGAAAAATAAATATCATCCTTGGTCAAATAAGCCCGGCCCGAGAAAATGAGGCCCTTCTGGACTTAGGTGCGGGGTCTGTGTTAAAACGATGTGGTTCGACGTGGTCTGTGAGATTCAAATCAACGGATGGTCTAAATTAAAATTTTAAAAAATAAATTAAATATATATATTTTTAAAAAAAATCTGCAAGTTAGACTTGTCATGGGCCTCTGTTTTTAGCCTTGACTTAGGCTTGCAATGGACAGGGTTGTGTCTTGCTTTTACTATTCACAAGCCAGGCACGGATTGAGTCTTCCTTTGTAATTCAAATTTTATGGCTACACCCATCACTCTTATCACTCTGTTCCGAGCCACAGCAATCATTCTCAAACTTGTTTACTTCAATTTTTTAGCAATATATTGATTTATTTTTCAGTTGAAGATTCTCATCCTTAGACAGAGTTCTACTAACTTGGAAGATTATGAACGAAGTTCATAGGCCAATTCTAAAGCATTACTATTACTTTATTTGCAAATGTGAAAGCAAAATAAATAAAAGAGTTGCACGCAGGATTGTTGCTTTCCTTGATCTGAAACAAACATGTAAACACAGTTTTCATTTCATGTCATCTCAACTTTGACCAGCTGCTTTGTTCTTTGTCACCGGCAATTCGCCATCATGTCTTGAATTCTCGTAACTGTCATCTTCACCCCAGATAGCATAAGCTTCTTCGCCGTGTGCAGCTTCATCACCGATTTTCATGTCGGCATCGGACATTCTCAGAGGAACAAACAGTCGAATAAAAAGACAGATTAAGCTTGTGATGATGATGTTAAAAAAGACTACGAATAAAATTCCGAGAAGTTGAATCCCTATTTGCCGAAATCCAAGACCAACTTTTCCCATGTCAAAACCATAAAATAGGCCAACATAGTTACCATAGGAATTATAGAATAAATAGTTCAGCTTTGGTTCTGCAAAGAGACCGGTTAGGATTCCCCCAAGGCTGCCCGCAACAGCATGCGTGTGTAAAACTGCCATTGTGTCATCAACTTTCTGGAGAAGCTCGGATCTCTTGTGCACAACCATCATGGTGAACCACGGAATTGACCCCGAGAATAACCCCATTAGAATTGCAGCCCATCCTTGCACAACCCCTAAATCCAATTGCAAAAAACAGTTTATTCTTTTAGTTTTATTTGCATGCATGTAATAATACGATGCAGATTTCATCAAAATAGAAATTAGATGCATGGCAGCATATATATGCTAAGGAAGTATATTTGTTTCTTCAAATTTTTGTGAGTTTTCTGAGGTGAAGGATTGAAGGCTAACCAGCTGCCGGGGTGATGCAAACTAAACCAGTGATCATGCCTTGAACGGCGCCAATGACAGAAGTTTTTCCGAAAAATACAAGATCCAACACGAGCCAAGTCAGCAAGCTTGTTGCAGTGCATACATGAGTGTTTAAAACTGCCAAGGAAGCGTCGGTGCTTACCACGTAAGGGTCTCCTCCATTGAAGCCTGTCCAACCCATCCAAAGCAGGCCCGCTCCCATTAACATGAGAAGAATATTATTTGGAGGAAATCTTTCCCTGTCCTCGGTTAGACGAGGACCAACCTGCAACAATATTATTTATGAATAAAAATCAGAAGACATAAACATATATGGCTAACAAGACTGACGTAAGGAAGTGCTGTAAATACCCAATATGCAGCTGTGAAACCGGCAACTCCAGAAGACAGATGAATCACGTATCCACCAGAGTAATCTATTATCCCTTTCTTGACGAGAAATCCATTCGGACTCCATATACTGAATGCTCCAACTGTATATGAAAAGGTTAACCAAAGTGGCACGAACATCATCCAAGCATAGAAATTCATGCGACCCAATACAGCTCCAGCAATCAAAATCAAAGTAATTGCGGCAAAAACAAATTGGAAATACACCATAGTTGCATTGGGAAACTTTCCAGCAAAAGCCGGCTGAAGGTTAAATTTTTGTTCTAATGAAACATTTGGAATTCCCCAGAATGGCACTAGTTCATCCCCAAAGGACATTCTATATCCCCAACTAACCCAACAAACAAGAACACAAGCAAATGCATAGAGTGCCATGAACGCAGAATTCACAGCCCATTTCTTTTTCACTGCTCCTCCATACAGGATAATAAGCCCTGGAACACTCTGCATCCCAACAAGTGTAGCAGCAGTGAGTTGCCATGCATTGTCACCTTTGTTCATCCATCCCGGACTTGCCTCGTCCGGCGCTAGATTTTCAGGCAGATAAAAGGGTACAGTATCGTTCATTTTCAACTCCCTAACACTCTGCAAAATCTGTGCTAAAAACATAAAAATGAAGGTTTGACAGTGGATATTTAAGTGCTACTTTGGTGAGCTGATAACTAGGATTATTTGTTTTGATTCTAACGATAAGCTGTCTCAACGATGGTATCCTTTTTGTCATTTTTAAATTTTTTTAACCATGTCTGAATTGAATCTTTTACTAGGCCAAACAGCTACCTGCAGTTTCTTATGCTGTTGGCGAATACTCCAACCAAGTCCAACGTTAATTTCAAAGATACAGATATATGCTTTAGGCGTTTTGCTGTTGTTCTGTGGATACAAACTTTGTTGCATGGACAGCCTGTCTGCTAATCACTGTGTTGTTTCTGCAACACCTTGAATGACCGTAAGCGAAAGCATATTTGCGTGGGTCGCATGCATATATTATCGAGAAAAATCCAAAGAGGACGATGCAAGCCCAAAACCCTAAACCCAATGAAAATGGGCCCAATTAATAATGCGCCCAATAGGGTTTAAGGGTTTGACGTTAAACGGCTTTAGTTTCAGTTTCATTAGGTGTCTCCCTGAAACCATCTTTCTGTCTCTGTAAATTTCTGGTGTGTAAGTTTTCAATGTCCAGAAAGAGAGCTTCACTCCTCACAATCAGGTCTCTTGCAGCTCTCTCCAAGGTATGTTCTTCTCGCAGTTCTTGTGATTCTATCAAAACCCTAAATCTATTGAAAAATCTCAGTACTTATGCGGAAAGATTAGATTTTCAAAACCCTAATGGTTATAATATAGACAATTCTTTACAGTATGACCAAAACCCTAGTGGGTTTTATAATGAGCAAAGCTCTTTAGATTTTCAGCAAAAGTCAAATGGTTTAAATCCTAATTGGGGTTATAGGGAAAGCCCTATAAATGACAAAGGCAAAAATCCGGTTGCACAAGATGGGAGTTTTGGTGGGTTTAATGGGCAAAATCATGGCAATTCGCAGCAGAGTACAACTGAGTATTATCGAGAATGTAGTGCGGGGTATAGCGAAAGCTTTAGAGGTGAACAACAGAACAGTAGAGCTGGTCAAAATGGAAACTTCAAGGTGTCTTATGGGCAAACTGACGGGGATTTAAAGCAAAAATTGATTGGGATTTATGGGGAGAATTCAAGGGGTTTTGAGCAGGATTCAAATCAGTTTTGTCAGAAGCATGGGGTGGTTTATCGGGAAAGCACTGGAAATGAATATCGGAATAACACATTTCACCAAAATGGAAACTTTAGTGGGTATAATTGGAATAATAACGGACAACTGCAGCAAAACCTTAATGGGGGGCAAGCACAAATGTACAGGAGTGAGCAGCATAATCTGAATGGCTTATATGGAGAAAATGCAAATATGCATGATTATAATTCACAAAGGCTTTCAGAATCTTCGAGAAGCTTTAATGGTAACTGCATGCAGAACACTGGGCAATATCAGCAAACGGTGAATGATCATTATGCAGGAAATTTTGGAAATTATCAGAGTTGCCCAAGTGTCTACCAGCAGAACCAAAATACTGGGCAATATCAGCAAACGGTAAATGATCATTATTCAGGAAATTTTGGAAATTATCAGAATAGCCCAATTGTCTACCAGCAGAACCAAAATACTGGACAATATCAGCGGGGCCAAAGTTGTGGGCAGTATCAACAGAATCATAATGTTGCACAATATCAGTCCAACTCAAACAATATTAATAACTGGATGATGCCTTCTCGAGTAGTAACTAACACTAAATCTGAGGTGGCTGAGGCCTCCGAAAGTTGCCAAATTAATGGTTCCATTCAGGAACTGGATGCTTTTCTTATGGAGGGGAAAGTGAAGGAAGCTGTAGAAGTTTTGGGATTGTTAGATAAGCAACGCATTCCTGTGGATTTGCCTAGATTTTTACAGTTAATGCAAGCATGTGGAGAGGCAAAAGCATTAGAAGAAGCAAAAGCTGTGCATGAACACATTGAAAGATTATTGGCCCCTCTTAAAGTTAGCACATATAACAGGATCTTAAAAATGTATTCAGAATGTGGTTCTATGGATGGTGCATTTGATGTGTTCAATAATATGAGAGATCGCAATTTGACATCATGGGACACTATGATAACAGGGCTTGCTAAGAATGCTCTTGGGGAAGACGCAGTTGACCTTTTCTCTCAGTTCAAGCAAGAAGGACTGAAACCAGATGGTCAAATGTTCATGGGGATTTTCTCTGCTTGTAGTGTTTTGGGTGATGTTGATGAGGGAATGTTGCACTTTGAATCAATGAGCAAGGTCTATGGTATTGCCCCATCCATGAAGCATTATGTTAGTATAGTTGACATGCTAGGAACCACAGGATATCTGGACGAAGCTCTGGATTTCATTGAAAAGATGCCAATGGAGCCAAGTGTTGATGTTTGGGAGACATTGATGAATCTCTGTAGAATTCACGGAAATTTGGAGCTTGGGGATCGTTGTGCTGAGATTGTTCAGCAACTAGATCCCTCCCGTTTGGATGAAAAGTCAATGGCGGGCCTTGTACCAGTCAAGGCTTCAGACCTTGCTAAAGAGAAAGAAAAAAAGAAATTGGCAAGTCAAAATCTTCTTGAAGTTAGGAGCAGGGTCCATGAATATCGAGCTGGAGATACATCCCATCCTGACACTGATAAGATATATGCACAAATTAGATGTTTGAAGGCTCATATGAAAGAGGCTGGTTACATTCCAGAAACGAGATTTGTGCTGCATGACATAGACCAGGAAGGCAAGGAGGAAGCTCTTCTTGTTCATAGTGAGAGGCTTGCTGTATCACAAGGTCTCCTCAGCAGCCCAGCTCGCGCCCCAATTCGGATAATCAAGAATCTTCGTGTTTGCGGTGATTGTCATTCTGCTCTGAAAATCATCTCAAAAATTGTTGGCAGAGAATTCATTATACGAGATGCTAAAAGATTCCACCATTTCAAGGATGGATTGTGCTCCTGCCGGGATTATTGGTGAATTATGAAATCCAAGGTACTTTTTTATGCCTCTCTTTTTTAACTATTCGTAATAACTAGACCAACATGAGAATGGAAAACAATTTGTATGTTTTTACTATTTGATTGGGATGTAAAATCTGTTTGAAATTGAATACCTTTTATTAGACTTGTTACTTGTCAATGCAGGACTGAGTTTTGAAGATCAATAAGCCATCAAAATTGATCACAATCATGAACTACTAAGAAAAGCAACCAGCTACTTTACATGATGTTTGGATACTTTTTCAAGCCTTTTCCAGGTTCTCGTGTAGATTCATGGATGGCGAGGCAGACAGTGAAAAGAAGCTGCATTTCTAGCTAACTGCCTTATTCTTTTGAGTAGCCTGATATGGTCAATAACAATCTTGCATGGTTGTATTTTGTAACAGTTCACAATTATATTCTTCCAAAATCTTATATCACATATTCATGAACAAATTTGTATCTTGGTAAGCACATAAATTATCAGAAAAAGAAAACAATGCGTTTGGACAATGCATAGATTGTTTTCTTGGTCAGTAGGCTATAATCATTATTGTTATTTGCAAATTGTTGACACAATGCTAATCATATTCTCAGATTTTTGATAAATTGAATGATTACTATACGTTGCGGGTAAGGAATTAGATTATATTTTGCAGACAATGCAGGGCTCAAATGACCGAACTCTGTCTGGCAGACCAAATCAGGAGGGTTAAATGGAGCATGGCAAATGCGAATAAATGATGTTAGAGTTATAGTAGTAATTTGTGGTAGATAAAAGTGAACAAAACAATACAACCCCAATTTGCCAACGAGTAAACGGCATTGCTGTGCTCTGCTAAAACAGAGTGCTTACTGCCTTGTGCTTTTGTCTAACTTCAAAGTCGTGAATTCTTTCTCAAAGAAGGCAAACACCTCAAAGAAAACTGCCCTTTTACAAATTTGAAACGTAGCCAGCGTTGTTGATCAGAATGCGACCTCCTGGCTACTGCATCGTCGACCGAACTCGAACCGAAACAACCGGATGCTTGGACGATCAATTCTTGCTTCCTAGCGTTCGACCCAATACGATGGATGAGGGTACTTGCTTGTTGTAGCTTCATGTACCTGTGAATATCAAACTAGTGACACCACCAAAAGTGCCTTTGAGATGGCCGGAGGAAAAAAAAATTTGGGATCTGTCCAGTAGTTCAAGCTTTTTCTGTTGAATGGCGATGACTATGTGCACGTTAACACGACGAGAATGTGAAAGCGGATGACGGTTTCCAAATGGCTGCTCCAGTTACTTGATAATATACATTATATACTTTCGTATTGAGGGTATTTTCGTCAATGCTCACAAATTTTGGTTAAAATTTTTAGATTATGGAAAAAGGTTATTCTGGACTCTCCAACTTAAACCTTAAGCCCTACAAAGTGAAGATTGAAAAAGATGGAGAGATCGAATGGAGAAAGATTTGTCCAAAAACGAAGGCGAACCATGGAGAGTGCTCGAGTTCTACAGTGGAATCGGAGGCATGGTACTCCTCTCTAAGCCCTACTCTAATCTGCTACGTAATTCTCGCTAATGCATCAATAATTGAATATCTATGAATCTGAGTTCGCATTTCTTGTTAGAGGTACTCATTAATGAAGGCTGGCGTGAACGTACAAGTAGTGGAAGCATTTGACATGAATGACAAAGCTAATGATGGTTATCAGCACAATTTTGGTCACCGTCCTTATCAGGTTTTCTTTTTCTTGTTTTTATTCAAATTTAACTCTAGTTGTTTGATTTTCTTTTCTGGATTAAAGTTTTCTTCTTCTGTTGGGAGCCAAAGCGCTGGAGTGTGTTATAGAGTTTATTTCTTTTTCCTTTTGTTTTTTTTTATCATTTTTGGGCTCTTCTTATTGCATTTGAGAATGAAAGGTGAAGCCAGTGATAGGTTTAAGAGGTAGGAAAAGTCTACTAAGAACTGTTAATGTGATCTAACAAGTTCTGCTGATTCTGCTTGTTGCCAACAACGAAGTTGACATTGGGATATTAGTAAAACAATTTCAAAGTGCCAAGTTTAATGTTTATTTGCATGAAGTGTCTGGTATTTGCCTATTGGAGTGGTCCAGAGTTGACATCCCTTTACAGTCTATTTACAAATAGCTGGCATTTAAGATGCTCAACAATTGATTTTTGGTGTTTATTTGTTTAAAATTTTAGGTTGTCTTTTGAAATGACTTAGAAGGATATTTTCTGAGTACATGTTTTCAAATTTTGGTATTAGGCTTTGACTTGCTCAAAAGTAGGAGCTTTGGTATTTATTGCTTTTAACTGAAAGTTGCTTCATTATTCTCCATACTCTTCGTTGTTCTGGTTAACTAGGGGAAGATTCAGAGCCTCGCCACTGCCAAACTTGACACATATGGGGCACATGCATGGCTTCTTTTCCATCCTTGTCAACCCTACACTCAACAAGGTGAACTGCTGCTCTTCATATTCTTGTTCATGTTTCACTGATTATATGATTGATTGGTGAACATCTCATGATCAGGGCTACAAAAGCAATCTGGTGATTTCTCAAAATTCTTGAACTTATACCACATACTACAAAACCTCCTGTCATGTTATTTGTGGAAAACGTTGTTGGATTTGAGGTCTGTCCTTGACAATATCAGACTCAATTTACTTTCCAAATTTTAGAAAAAAAGTTTATTAGCTTATTTCTTTGGTCTTCTTTTCTTTTTCTTCACAGACCTCAAATACACGTACCAAAGTGATCGAGGTTTTGGCCAACTCTGATTACATTACACAGGAGTTTATCCTGAGCCCACTATAATTCGGTGTGCCATATTCTAGGCCACACTACTTTTGCCTGGTAGCTGTCTTCTCCTTCTCTATGTGTGTGGGTGTGTACGTGTCTAAATCTTCTGATCTATTTTACTTCGATTTTATTACTTGCTTTGAGTGGCATTATCTGTTTTATAATATCATCTATTTCCTTTATAATTTTGTTGCCTACAAATTAGACTGTTAAAGGTAGAAAGCACTTTTATGAATTAGAATTAAATCAGTTATTTTATTTGAACAAAGGGTTTTCTGTTAGAGTTGTCAAGAAAACCTTTCAATGTTATGTTGTAAAGGTAATTCTGTGGATGATGATCGTGGCTGGTTTTCAAGTCCTATTTTCCATGAAATTTACTGGGTTACTCTGGTTCTTCAGTCGTGATGGATGATGATATACAGTATTTGGCAGTTATATGTGCTGATAGTGATTATTTGTTATCAAATCTCATTTCAGTTGTTCAGAAAAATTATTTATAAAAGTAACTTGTATTCATTAACCATGTAGGCAAAAAGGAAACCCTTTTCTTTTAGGTGCCAACTCTTTAATAACCAGCTCCTGTGCACTCCAAGCCCATTATTAGCACATCATGATATTTTTATTGCCAAAGATGATCAATCTGTAGAGAGCTGGGATAAGTTGATGCAGTCTTGTGACCCAGTAGGGAGGTTTCTTGAATTCAATAACCCAAGCAACCAAGTAAATACAGAAACTGGTTTCTTGTCAACTAACACTGCTGATAATTTTGGAGCTTCGGGAGAAATAATTGAAGTAGATGGATATGACTTCATAGGCAATTATTTTGTTCCATTGAGTTTGGTAGAGAGGTGGCGAAGTGCAATGGGTATCCTTATTATTTTTCTTCTTTTTAATAGTTGATAGCATTCATGTCTATTAGCAGCATTATTCTTTTTCCTTTGCTTCAAAATTGACTCTTTTCTCACAAGAGAATCCCTAATAGATTTTAGATATTGTATATCCGGACTCAAAGCAATGCTGTTGTTTTACAAAGAGGTATTATTGATATGTGCAAGGTACTGGATCCCTTTTGGCAACTGTCCAGGTAGGTTTCACTTCAAACGTATAGTTATTTAGAGAGTTGTGTGCCCAATTATGGGTCTAGGAGATAGTTTACTGGATGATATGTTTGCTTCATAGTAGAGTTATGCTCAATTGCTTCATATTATTGTATGCACTTGAATGCAGATGTTACTGTTAGTCATCTCCTGTAAAATTCTCTCTTGTAGGGTTAGATGCTCAGATATCATGTGATCCAATATCTGTCAATATCTAGTGACATCATTACTGCTTGGTGTATTTACCCAGGCAAATAGATTTGATTAAATTTAGACTGGTTTGAAAATATGAATTTGTTATGTTACATTTTGGTCAATTTCTGGTGTTGTATGCAATGCGTTGTTGTCCTCTCAACAACAGAGATGTCTATGCTATATTTCTCAGAGATTCATAGTTTATAGCAGTTTATCACCGGGGCCTTTTCATATTCAATGTAATTGACATGCAGCCAAAGAATAAGGGGAAAGCATCTTCACCGAAGGAGCAGTGTCTTACATATTTTACCCCCAGGGAGGTGGGCAGATTTTGCTAATGATGTATTTTTCGTCTAATGTCTGAATATTTTTCCATTATTTTAAATTTATATATTGTTATTATTTTGATATTTAGGTAGCTAATTTGCATTCTTTCCCGGAGGATTTTCGGTTCCCTCAGCAGATAAGCCTTAAACAATGGTACGATATCTTTTTCCTGTACCCCCTTTCACATTGCAATGTGTAAACAGAAATCTGATGCATCAACTAACACCTGTTGCCCTATGATCTTATCACTATTTTCTGTCTCAGTAAATTTGATTGGTCAATTTCTTTTAACTGCAGTTATGCATTGCTGGGAAACAGTTTAAGTATAGCAGTTGTTGCTCCCCTACTGCCGAATCTGTTTAACCAGGCTTCGTGATTTTTTGATCAAGTGCTTCACTCACCAAATGCATATCTTTCCCTGTAAACATGCGTACAAGTTACTAATTTTCGCAGGATTGACAGATGCCAAATAACTTACAGATATCTCTGCTTTTCAAGTTCGTATAGCTCTGTTACTGTGGCTCTTTCATACACAATTTTGTCACTTTCACTATCTTGATCGATGGGTTTTGTAGAAACAATGACATTGATCTTGCTTTGAAAATGCGTAATGAGATGGTAAACAAGGGTCTTGAACTGGATGTTACTGTGTACAGTGCTCTTATAGATGGATTTTTCAGAAGAAGAGACATGGAAAGTGCATGCAAACTTTTCTCAGAACTCCTTGAAGTTGGGCTATTTCCTAATGCAGTTGTCTACAATAGCATGATTAATGGCTTCAGGAAATTAAGCAACATGGAAGCCGCACTTGACATGCATAGGAAAATGATAAATGGGGGAATTCCTTGTGATTTACAAACGTATACAACATTAATTGCTGGATTATTAGAAGAACGTAAATTACTCACTGCATCAGATCTTTACTCAGAGATGCTTTCCAAGGGTATTGTGCAAGATATAATTGCAAATAGTGTTCTGATAAATGGTCTATGTAATGAAGGACAGCTAGAGAATGCTCGCAAGATTTTGGAAGAGATGGATAGGAAGTGTATGACACCTAATGTTCTTATTTGTAACACGTTGATTGCTGGATACTTTAAGGAGGGTAATTTGCAAGGGGCTTTTAGAATGCATGATGAAATGCTTGACAAAGGACTTAAACCTGATGACCTTACCTATGGTATTCTTGTAAATGGTAAAGTCAAAGGAGAAAAGTCTCTTCCTGGAGCTTCAATGGCCTGAATGCACAATGAGTAGTTGGTTTCAAAAGTCCTCTCATCTCTGATTGGATCCTTTCATGATCAAGTACTTCATGAACTGTAATACAAGAGATTGCCACTTCTGTTATCTACAAACCCCTCTCTTTGAGGTACAGTCCTTTTTTTAATAATTTTTTTGTTTATCCACTTGGCTGAGTTCCTTATCATATGTTTGGTACTGTTGTGCTTTTACTTTAAAAACAGGATGGTTTAAGTGTTTTATAACACGAACATTTAGTGGAGAATTTATACTCTTGTATTTGACATCTAGCAATTCTATTCCACAGCAGTTGTAACTTGAAAGCCACCACATGTCAATCCCAAACAAAGCCTTAATCTCTTCTCTCCTCGAATCATTGATTCCAACTTTTGTTATACAAAATGTTAAATTTTGTGGCCAAGGATAATATGGACATGAGACTTACATTTTGAGTAAAGCAAGGGAAGCTTGTCTTTGTTTGCATCAGCTATTCAGGATGAGAGTACAAGGGTTTTTTATTTATTTATTTTATTTTACTTTATTTTTGAGGAGGAGAATGGAAGGTTGGGTTGAACAATTAGTTTATACAAAAATAACTGATTTTAAGCAAGTCATTGCGTAAGGAGGGGATTGAGGATGAGTGACTCTATGTAGAATATTGTCACAGAAGCACATTGTTTTGTGCTTGCAGTGCTATTCTTTATCTTTGATTGCTGTGTAGAGCCATACAGTTTGTGCAATACTAAAGAGCACATAGGTAACTGCAAAATCATGAATTTAGACTAGCAAGTGTTCCCCTCCGTTTAGTCTCACACTTTTAACATTTTTATAATGCATTTTTGGGCCAACTAATTGATATATCATTGCATTCTCAAGTCAGAACATTTATTTCATGTAGGTGAGAAAGAAAATGAATGCTATCTGGAATTTTGCATCTCATAAAGCTTGTGAAATTACGAATACTTAAGTTTGAAGTTGTGTTTTTTGAGATGCCCTTGAATTATTATCCGTGTTATCGGATGATATGGTATAATCTAAATCCTGCAGAGAAGAAACTCTCTAACCAGATGGTTGTATTCCAAATTTTGGCATCTCTTGCTTCTCAGCAAGAGAATTAGACCCTTTAAGACGGCAATTCCATGTATGGTAATGACAATTCAAGAGAAAGAAACAGACAGTAACAAGCATAAGGTTTTAACTCCTTTGATGGGGATTGATTTATTTGATGTTCCAATGATTTATAACTTGGTTCACTAATTCATTTTGCATTATAAGAAGGATTTGGGAGATCTTTCCAAGTTGTTTGCACCAAAACAATACTTATTTGTTAAAGCGTGCTTGAGTATGCAACTTCTTTTTATCACTAGTTTGGTAAACACCACTATTCACAGGCAATGGTATTTCATTCCAGCGTTGATTATGAGATACTCGGCTCAATCGATTAAATTACTATTTATTTTTTAATTTAATAATTTAATATTATTTTTAATAAAAATTTATTTAAAAAATTTGATTAAAATATTATTCAATAAATATATATAATATTTAGAAGATAAAAATATTAAGATTATTCTAGTAGTATATAAGTACTAATTAATTTGATATGCACGTGTCATTCATTCATTCGTTATTGGTGCGAAAATGACACATTAAATAATAAATAAACACATCAGATTTGATATAGTTATGTTGTTAAATCAATTATCAAAGCGTGATGGTCACGCTCCAAAGTGCGAGTGAACAAAATAGCTGTCACCGGGGTATGCGCACTACGCACTCTACCTTTTTGGTGGTTGAGATTTAAACTTAAATCCCACGTATTAAACCATTTATGATGCAAATAAATATTTCTGTATTTTCTTCTTCACAATTCAGAAACCCTAATACACAAACACGTACATTCCCTCCTAAAAGAGAAATACACAGAAATCCAGGGCGATTCTCCCTTCAACCGAACTTCGCAGGATTATTGGAAAAGGTTTGTTAGGGTTTTGATTTCTGCACTTTTAATTTTATTAATTTTTATATATGTGTGTGTGTGAAGATTTAGATATTCTTTTAAAAGATTGATGTTACTTCGCATACTTGTTAAAAATTTAGTTAAAATTTTTTTATTGTTATTTTATTTATTTTTTTGTGACTATATGATAAACTTGGATTATTTGTCTAATTTAGTTCAAATAATTTGATTGGTTGATTGTCTTATCTGAATTTTTTTGTTTATTTTTTTTAGATTTAATCAAGATTTAGTAATTTTGTGATAATGTGTCATTTAATTAATTAGGTTTAGGAATTCTCACTGAGAAGATCTTAAATAAGAAAAATCGATGTTTATGATTAAAATTTTCTTAGTGATTTTTTATTTTTTAAAATAAAAATATCTTATTGTTTGTAAAGCTTTATCTATTCTGATATACTGGGCAGGAACCATATAGAGTAGGTTGTTGATTATGTTCAGGACTGGTGATTTGTTGATCAACTACAGCATTAGTTTGATGTTGTTCTGTTTGAGATGTTTCTTTTTCTGGTTTGTTTTTGTTCCGATGGATAATGTTTTCTGGCAAAAAAGTTCTATGTTACAGTTTTTATCTTGCCAGAGCTCTATTGAGATAATTGGAGTCTCACTT
The DNA here is from genome assembly GCA_032402905.1 of Khaya senegalensis. Taxonomy (NCBI): domain Eukaryota; kingdom Viridiplantae; phylum Streptophyta; class Magnoliopsida; order Sapindales; family Meliaceae; genus Khaya; species Khaya senegalensis. The sequence goes on along the minus strand of CP135556.1, from coordinate 1,432,126 downwards.
AAACTCTTTTTTTTTTCCCTTTTGGAGAGTAAGTATGGAAGCTAAAGCATATCAACAATATATCTTGTTATTGTTTCCAATTGAGTGGTTTTAACAAGTATATTCCAGGTTTTTGTCTCATTAAGATAGATTTATTATTGGTTATTGCAGATATTCTAAGCCATCATGAGATTCAAGAAAGGGAACAAAGTTGAGGTATTTAAGAGCGAGGTGCTGGCTGGTGCCTGGCAGTGTGCCGAAATTATCTCTGGCAATGGGCACAATTACACTGTACAATGTGCTCGTTATTCAGGCAGGACAAATAAGTCAATTGTGGAGAGGGTGCCAAGGAAGGCAATTAGGCCTTGTCCTCCCGTGGACTCTGTGAGGAGTTGGATCGCTGGAGACGTGATAGAAGTGTTCAATGATTTTTCCTGGAAAATTGCTACAGTTTTGGAGGTTCTGAGTGGGGAGTATTGTTTGGTTAGGTTACTTGGGACTTCAAGAGAATTCCAAACTGACAAAGCTAACATCAGGGTGCGTCAATCAT
>CP135556.1:1399272-1431097 GCA_032402905.1 Khaya senegalensis | reverse complement strand
TACAAGCTTATTCCTCTGCCTGTTGTTAGGGGAATCCAGCTCTCACAAGGGTTGTCATTTGCAATGACTGCTGTTAAGTACATCAGAAATGTTCAGGATTTTTCTAAGTCAAAGGCTAAAGGGCATAGGCATTGGTTGGGTTTGGATGGTCTGGTTTTGGCAATTATATGTGCTTGTTTTATCATAATTGTTAATGGTGCAGGTGAGGAAAGAGCTGAAAGAGAAACTGATGATCACGAAGCAGAAGAGAGGCCGAGAAGGAGAAAGTTGAGGAGAATTGTAGGTTCACTTCCTTCTGCTTTTATTGTATTTTTGTTGGGTGTGGTCTTGGCATTTATAAGAAGGCCAAAAATGGTCAAAGATATAAACTTTGGACCATCTTCTATTGAGATTGTGAAAATATCCAAACATGCTTGGAAGGAAGGATTTATCAAGGGCACTATTCCTCAACTTCCTTTATCAGTTTTAAATTCTGTGATTGCCGTATGCAAATTGTCATCTGATCTTTTTCCAGGAATGCACTTTTCTGCCACTTCGGTTTCTGTGACTGTCGGGCTAATGAACTTGGTGGGCTGCTGGTTTGGAGCAATGCCCTGCTGCCATGGCGCGGGTGGATTGGCCGGGCAGTACAAGTTTGGAGGAAGAAGTGGTGGGTGCGTTGCTCTTCTTGGTGCAGCCAAGATGGCTTTGGGTTTGATTTTAGGAAGTTCTTTGGTGATGGTTTTGGATCAATTTCCTGTTGGGGTTTTAGGAGTTCTACTCTTGTTTGCTGGGATTGAGCTAGCCATGGCTGCCAGGGATATGAACTCAAAGGAAGAATCATTTATAATGCTTGTATGCACAGCAGTTTCACTTGTGGGATCCAGTGCAGCACTTGGCTTCGTGTGTGGGATTGTTGTTCATGTGCTTCTTAAGCTCAGAAATCTCAGTGAAAATCAGTCTTGTTCTACAATATGCATGCGTGGTGGAGACCCGTAGCAATAATCCCGTTGCCATATGTTGTCAATCGTGAATAAATGTTTAAAGTACATGACTGTTTCTATTGTGATGTGTTGTTGTTCCCATAGCAATTGCAAATCCTATATGTTTAAGCAGTGTTGTAACATGTTGACACAAGCTGAAAAAGATTTCGAATGCAGGTGTCAAAGAAGAAAAATATGGTTTTGCCCATGAAACAGAGTCTCTAGCAAGATATAAAAATTATGAGAATTTACATATTTTACACTCAGTTCTTTTGATCAATAAATACAACAGGGATGACAGCAGCGCATGCAACATTAGAAAACCTTGGTCATCAAGGAACAAATCTGACAGGTGAGCAGTAACTAGACAAGCAAGCCTGTGTGGTGGTACTATAACTATAAGTTCGTGAAGAATACCATGACTTTTGAAAGCATACCTTGGTCTGAACTCTGAAGTGGTAAGCTTTGTATTTCTCTCAGGTCATTTAAAATGTTCAGCAGTTCCTCTTGGATAATACATAGGAAGACACCCCGACACTCAAGCAGCTTATTTCATTTGTTTACTGGCCAGAAAGAAGCAAGTCTTCCCCCCATAGATGCTACGAGACCAAGACAATATATGAGCATATTCTGAAAGTAAGCTTGTGTTTCTTTTTCTATCCAAATGGGTTTCCTCCCACTGCAGAATAAGAATCTGTGGTAGGTACAACGTATCCACCAGTTGGTTGCGGTGATGTGTTTCCAAAAGTACTTCTATCACTGCCAAAACTTTCGATTCCTTGCAGTCTGCAATGTTACTCGAGAAAAAATGGAGTCATTATTTTTGATCAAGCAAATAAAGTCATCGATGACTAAAACTGCTTGTATTGCAGGCCTAGAGAGATTGAGAGAATTTCATGCGCTATAGTCTTTACCTTGCAAGCTCATACATCAAATACTATAAGTAAGGACCAGGTAACTTTGAAATATTATCCCAAATTCATTACTTAAGACCTAATGTAATTTGATGCAGTGTAATTTGATACATAGTGGCCTCAAATAGGCAGATATTGGTTTCAAGGTAAAGAATACCTAAGACAGCAAGAATAAAAGACTACCTGGTAGGATTCATATTCGTATGTATTTGTTGCCCCATGAATGGACCTAGGATGATGAAGTTATAAATAAGTTAAACAACGAACTAAGCAATAAATATTTGGCCGAATTAGAATACAGCAAAATGAATTTACTAGAAGACATGGCGGATGAAAAGGAAGGAGACTCTGGACGCATTCCAGATCCATAAGATGGTGATTGCGGCACCATCGACCCTGGCGAACGGAGAGCAAAATTGGAAGTAGACAGAAAGCCTGGATTTGAGACTGCTGCTTGTTGAGATGCCATGGATGAAAACTACATAGCAAGTAAGACATTTTCATGGTTAAAAACAAATTTTATCCATTTTAATTAAACCCACAAGCCTCTTGGTTAGTGCTTTATGCCTTCACTGCATAGCTTGCCCATGTCTATATAGCCATGGTAGCATAGACGAATTAAGAGCCTGTATTTGTTGCATGCATTACTTAGATATCTCTCACCTCATATAAGCATACTAGTCAAATGTGAACTTGGGGAAAACGAGCAGAATAATCTTTGTATAGAGAAATCAATTTTTGTGAACTTAAATAGCATTATTGTCCCTTGCAATGAGTAAGCATGAACAAATTTACGACAGACCTGAAAACCAAAAGATAGCCCAGCCAACCACATGGCCCCCAAAAAGAGTAAATTCAACCAACAAACGAACCATTTACTTATTAACTAGCCAAAAAATTTCTTGTAGAACACAATTTGACATATGATATGAATGTGAGAAAGATACAACAGGCCATTAAGGGTGAATCTCATCACAATCTTCTTCAATGGATGAGATGTCTATAACAGTAACTGTATCTGGAGTTGGTATAAACAGATTTTAGGTAACTTAAGTTTCTCTCTCTCTCTATATATATTTATAGTTGTAGGTCCTGCAAGTAAATTCTTCTAAGGTTCCAAAACACATGACTTCCATGTGCTCATTTTCCTCTAATTAACTCAGCCAACCGCAGAACAATATCCCAATGCACACAAAACCAGAGCAAACTGTGCGACAAAGGGGTTCATAAATTCAGCAAAGCACCAGAGCAAAGGAAATAAATCAGTGACACAATAACAATACATCACTTGAATGTTGTCCGTACCTCTGGCACTTGCATGGGAGTTGTTTCGCTGCTAAAATCAAATGGATTTGTTGAATTAGCTGGGTTGGAATAAGCTGGCCCAAGCTGTAATTATGAACCCATATTGACAGATTAATAGCCTGATTATGTTAATCAGGAGTTGACAAAGAAATTATACAACTTAATCATCTTAGTATGTGAGATACCATTGTATTGGGATAGTACTGGTAGTCCATAGCATGAGCAGGACCTGTATGCCAATGTGGAACTTGTGCATGAACTGGAAGATAGCTTGCAGTAAAAAGGTCCTGACAAGAATCAAATATACATTATTTAAAACAATTCAGGAAATACCTAAAGGAATTAGCATAAGACAAGGCTATCACCGCAGGCAGTTCCTTTCTTCCACTAGACTTTTCATCCACTGGAAGAGGCTCAGATTGAACTCTAGAACTGATGTCTTGGTCTGGTCTAAGGACAGTTTGAGATGATTGTTCAGTAGAAGAACTAGAAGGCCCTTGATTGTTGGGTAGCGTTAATGCCCATAGCTGCAGATATGCACAAGGAGCCACAGGTTTATTAAACCTTTATATCATTCTTGTCTAAGTTTCCTCAAAATGACAAAAATTACGGCTCTCATCAGATTAACAGCCAACCATTGCAGAAAGCCACATCATATGAACCATTGAGAACTTAGTCCATCACAATGCTATAATGAGGTTTGCTATAGTTGTTAATTGCAGGTTTCCATTAAAGGGGGGAAGAGAACTCATAATTTTACTCGAGGGAGAAGAACTTGAAACAAATATGAACTTTTCCATTTTGTATAAAGAGGTTTTAAAAAATATGAACATTCTTGAAGATCAATGCATTGCAGTTACTGGAAACCTTTAGAACCTTGCAACCAATTCCTTGAAACTTAATCCTATATTTTGAGTGCAAAAAGATTCATAAAGCTCTTGATATATGGAAAACACTATAGTTTCACAAGTTTCATAAGAGTCATATGTTTTTCAGAAAAATTCAAATTAACTCCAGCACTGACCTGGTTATTAAGAGGTTCTATGTGTGTAGTAGTTTTCTGTTGTCCAGAAGAGGATGTCAAAGGCTGATGCTGCAGCAAGCTGTTTAACTGTTGAACAGCAGAAACTTTGACAGCAGATTCAACACTACTATCAGGTATGGCCTCTGGAGAACCTTCATGAAAGGAAGACACCGATGCAATGGCAGTGGACACAGTCCTAGAGTCTCCGACACTATTAGGTGAAGTTGTCATCTGTCCTAAAGGTGAAGATGGTTGCACTGGATTATTGGTAGTTGATGCTGTTATAGAAGCATCAACATAACCTGGCAACATTAGCATTTGCTCTAAAGGTGCAGTTGGTGAAACACTAGTTGCAGGCATGGTCCCGCCATTTGGTTGCACTTGCGTATTGGAAGTTGATGCACTTGTGGAAGTGTTAATGCTAATCGGTAATGCACTCCCTGCATGCATACCACTTCCAGACACAGTTGAAGGAGAATCATCGCTACTTTGTACAATCAAGGGAGATAATTCTAACAATAATAATTCCAAAGAATTTGGCAATGGGGCCACTGGTTTCTTCTCGTTTGCTGGAGGTTCATGTGAAGAGTGGTTGCCACCATCACTGGAAGGAGTTATTAGCTGTGCTTGCGGTACTGCTACTGCTGCAGCATCAATGAGCTCTGAATCAGTACTTACATTGTTCAAGCTTTCTGAATGTGCCTTTTTATCTTCCACAGGATTCTCATTGATAGAATGCTGGCTACCAGATGCTGCAATCTTCTAGAAAAAGGAAAAACCAGTAGCATGAGCACATCACAGAATAAGGTATGATAAAGTTCTATACCAACAGAAAACAAAGTTCAAGCGGCAAAAGTTTGGAATGGAAAGTAATTGAAACTCTCTCTGGCTTATGCTGAAATTCTAAGCTGTTAAATAGATTATACATAGTCCTCAAGTTACATTAAGCAGTCATTAATCAGAACACGCAAAAGACACTAAAAAAAGAAGAAAATAAAGCAAATTATGAAAAGTTTCAAAAATGTCATCTTATTTGATTCCTCATGCAATTTTATGTGTTGAATAAAGAAAACCACTATAATAATTAAAGATGTGCAATAAATAAATAACAATAACAGGCCTTTGAAAGAGAATATATAAAGAAAACTATATCTTTTCAAAGAAATGCAAAATCTCAATGTTAAACACGTATCTACCATTATTTTATGATACCTGATTATTAGCAGAACCATCAGCATCCTTGCCATCAATTGCTTTCGGATGTTTACCCGCCTCTAGAGAAGGAGCATTTTCACCAAAAAGGTCTTTTATAGGGCGTACAACCAGAGAGCTGGAGCTATTTATGTTCCATTGGCGGTCAGGAGACCTGTTCCCAGACTTGTATTCTCTATATGTAAAGTTGCGGGAATCAGAGCGCCTGCCACTTCCGGACAGATCATCTCGAAAGCGGTCATCAACAATCTCAAAGTGGACAGGACTTTTCCGGTAGCCTGAAAATCTTGAACTTTCTGGGTTATATTGAGGACCTCTTCGCTCATTAATATAGTATCTGGAACTTCTGTCATCACTTCTTCCATTGCGACTAGATCTCTTACTAGAAGAAGGTTCGTATGGGCTTTCATAAACTGGACTTCTATATTCACCAAGATATGCACCAACCTTCCTGCTTTCAAAGGATTCCTCCTTTTCACCCTAATGCAGTCACAAATTCATAAAAAATGGAGGCGACATTAACTAGGTTAGAAGCCAAAAGAACTTCAGCTATTCCACCAATAATACATTAATCAGGTCCTGTTAAGTTGGATTCTGGTATTATTATAAGCAGTTTAGTTTTGACAAGAGTTTCAACATGATAAAGCTATAAAATTTAATTAAAACAGTACTGCATTTGCATTATATATAATGGGGAGTGTACCAGTCTCAGCCTCGGGAGCATGTCACTCTTCTCACTAGTGTACTTTCGATCCACATAGACGTGCTTGATAAAATCCCGGATCCTATGAAGATTACTGGAAGCAAACATATGTATCAGAAGATATTCCTTGTGACGTATGCCAACCAACAAAAAAGAGATGGCAATACCTTCCATCAGGATAAGAATTACGCAGAGGATCCCAACCCTTCAAATAAATTTGCCGAGCCCTCTATGAAAGTAAATTCGAGTTAGACCAAAATAAGAAAAGCAAAAAAAAGGAAAAAGAAGTTCATACAAGCAGACAGAAAAGAAGAATGCCATTGAGTATGCATGCAAACCTCATTTCCTGCTGCTTGGAGAGCACTAACTTCATCTGCAGTAAATTTAGCCATTGATATTGATTTGACTCGATGTGTGAATTCACGACTGGAATTGTATAGAACATATATATAGTAACATAAGTGCATGCTTCTTATTTAAACCATCACATAGTAATGAATAATGCTAAACACCTCATAATTTATTCCAAAAAGTGTATCCGAAATGATGTGGCAAGTGAGATGGCATTCATCAAATAACTTTTTTCAATTTTCAAGTTCTTTATTAAACATTCCAACCATCCACATAAGGAATGCCATATCTTTTGGGATAAACTAAATGAGATAAATTTTGGGATATCTGTATTCCTCTATAGCAATATGAACTTGGCTCTATTTGTCAACTTTCCTATCGGAGACAGAGATGTACAATTTCTTTGCAATTAGGCATCATGACTGAAGAACTGAAACTATGAGAATCAAACTGAAAATATTTCCAACAAACAGACAGCATTAAGAACTTGTATTAGTACTTACTGTACTCCACTGCAGTTTGTGCAAACAAAAGTCAAGAACGTTGTGCAAACATATTGCGGTCCCTGCTAACATGAAAATATGTTAGACCTAATATTGTGTAAATCTACCAAGAAAGTTCTTCCAATTGTTCAACACTGAAAGCACTCATACTGAATTATCAAACCATTGCAAAAGGAGAACAATTTAGCCATATCGCTCAGGCAGAAGATAATATCATTAAACAGACAAAGCGGCTTTAAAAGAGAAAAAAAGAGATACCAAACTGTTGCAGTTGATACATCTTCGATTCTCAGGCAGCTTCAAAAGACCTCGAATTATCCGCTCGATTCTCTCATCTTCCTTTACTTTATTCCCCATCCTTCTCAGAAATTCGCACCTTTTGTAATCCAATTAGATTCAACCAACTTAACAATATTTTCTTATAACAAAATCTGTTTACAGCGATGATAGAATTCTGAGTTTGGTTCCCAAGAAGATGATGCTGAAAAGAATAATTAAATAAAAATTAACAAGATTCAGCACTTTCATTTCTAAGCAACCAAAATTTTTCTTTTCCCAACAAAAATCAACAAATATAAATCCATAAATACATTAAACAATTTTTAATAGTCATTAACAGAAACCTAAGTTCCTTTGCTAAGAAGAAGCTCAGAAGGAGAGTTAACTCGAAATTTTCTTTTCTGAGCAACCAAACCTTTATTTTCCATTAACATTTAACCAATATATATAAATCTATCAATAAATTTAAAACTCAAAATTTTTAACAGCAATTGACAGAACTCTGTGTTTTCACCGCAGGAAGGTTAAGGAGAATTCGATTCATGATTAAAACACAAAATGTCAAGATTCAACATCTTCTTTTCCTTTCTTTTTTTCTTTTTCTTTTCTGAGAAACCAAACGGGGAGAGAGAAGAAGAAACGGACCTTGTACGGATAGAAATGACGCGTAAATTAGAGGGAATAGCTAAGCAGGGAAGCCCTAATAATGTAAATTGTGAAAGGAAATGAAGATAGATAGGGGAGATGGACGATTCACAGAGCGCCTTCTGTGGAAAACAAAATCAGCGATTAGAAATAAGAGAGAGACAAAGAGTTTGAATCAGAGAGAAATTTGGCGGTAATAATGGTACAGTTACCGGTTTTGAGCCGTTAGCAACGATTTTAGGTAGGGAGGGGGTGAGGTTACTTGCTTTTAGGAACCGTACAATATTTGCGGTTAAATAAAACAAAACTTCGGTTTGGTCATGGATTGAAACCGGTTTGGACCCGGTCTGGTTTTCTTTTTAACCTAAATAATACGAAAGGCAACAGTAATTTGAACTCATTTTCCAAGCACATAATTATTAAAAATTCTCAAAATTACTTTTATTCAACAAATGCTTATAATTTTAAATTTAAGTGTATATTATTAAATATTTATATCGCACTGTCTTATGTAATAAATTTTAATTTATCATATTATTCAATTATAAATTTAAATATAAATTTTTACTCGATGATAATTTAATAAATATAAATTTTATTTAATATTAATAACGATATTATATTGAATAAATTTTGTAACATAATTTTATTATATAATTTTATTAAAATTATTTTAATAAAGCGATCAATAATAAAAATATATTTTATTAAATAAAATCAAATAATTTTATTACATTAATCAATTTTTCACAATAATACCATTAGATTGGTATGTTTATTAAATGATGCTAGAGTGATGCTATTAGAACGTATTAATTCTTGCATTAAGAGTTAATTAGCTTTGTTTTATGCCTGTGTTTCCATTCAATTTGCCAAATGCTCCACTGTTTGCCAATTAGTAGGCACAACCGATAACTTTCTAAAACGCATAAGAAACCAGAAACCGTGACAAGCACTCCTCCAACAAGTCTCAAAACAAGGAACAAGCATTACTATGGCATGGCATGCACCAGTACAATACAAACTGAACTACAATATCATATGACCACCATCATAAAACTTGCACTGTTAACAATTAGCAATAATAAGTACATATTTCTTCGATCTACCCACTAAATGTACAAATTTTTCCCCGGTTCAGCTAGAGACTTAGCAAATAATACCAAAAACAAATTGGTATTAAAAATTTTCTGAAGATTATCACTTCTACTTCCAACGTATACAAGTTACAAGCAAAAGAACTAAAAAAAGATCGGATCAGATCAAAAAGTCTACAATAACACTCCACACAAACATCTTCTAATTTTTCTACTGCTTGAACAGCTAAATATCGACCAGAAAGTGGAACAAAAGCCAGAAATAAGATGCTTAGTCACTAAATCTCTATGAAAATTTAAAGACATTACTTACAGGAATTTCTATCCTCATTTTCAGATGTGCTCTCTGGTTGGTACACATCCAGTAAATGCTCTTATATTCAATGAGATGATAGGAACTTCTAATTTGATTTGATGGGTTGTCCTATTATTTGGGCCAACGGCTACTATGACATCAAAGGTTAAGCGGAGTAGGAACAACAAAGAAAAGGGAAAAGTAAAATCTGTACAAAGACTGGCAGCCAAAATTCCATACATCCCTTGCCTCACCTCAACTGCAGGATATATACAATGCTTGCACTGAACTGAGTAAACCTGCTGCTTGAACAAAAAGAAACTAGCGGCTAGAAAAATTGTAAACTTGCATATCAGAACGGCCACAATATGTGGCAGCAAGCCAAAAGTTCTTCTCTCTTCCATTGACAACGGAACAACTAGATGCATCCCAGCAAAAACAATGTCAAATGTATAGAAGAGTATGTTGGCAGCAGAACAGCATGCTGAAGGGGCTGGCATCACCATCTCATTTCATTTGGTCATTCTACCCATCACTATTTACATCATCAAAAGAACCTTTAATTGCCTCAGCAATCATCAGAGCATTCACAGCCTTGTGAATTGCCAAATCAGCTCTATAAAGTAATCTCTGAGCTTTTTCTCTCTTCAGCTTAGCCATGTTACGTGCATGCTGAGCTGCACCAGATGCATCATGCAACCTGAACTCATCGAGATCAGAACAATCCAACTGTTCAGGTCCATGCCTCTGGGACCCATCTGAGCAAAAGAGCTGCTGGCTTGGCCATTCAGAATAGCCCATCTTCCACCTATGAATTCCATTTCTCTTGCCCATCAGCCTTTGATTGTATGAAGCCATCATCTGTGTGTCATATGATGATTCAAACACCCCAAATTTCTTTGACTTGCTCCTCTGAAGTTTCTGGTATTGACTTCTATCAAATCCATCATTGCTCATAGAGAAATAACCGATGCTGCCTGCTTCACGTGGTGAAAATAACCTCGGCAAAAATACCCTTGGCAACATCTGAGACATTGGGGAATTGTCTAAATATTCATAGTTATGTCCTGGATACAAAACCTTTTCATCCCCAAAGGCAAACCCATTTAATCTCCTTCCTGGTGCACCAAAAAAAAACTAGATTCAGAAAAAGTTAAAAAGTTTAATGAATAATTAAGTTGGTGAAATCTCAAAATAGATTAAAAAAAAAAAGTTACCAAAAGTATGGAAAACATCATGATCTCCAATAATATTATTGCTTTTCCCAGATACTGAGATCTTTCTGTGTGATCTTTGTTTTGAACCCTTGTTGGGCATTTCCAAACCCCGTGGTTTCAAACAGAATGCGAACACAGGTGGCTTCTCAATGGGTGCAACCTTCCCATGACATCCATTGGGGAGGGTAGAGTTAGTTCTAGATACAGCTAGCTCCCACTCTTTCAGTTGTTGATGATATCTTTCCCATAATGGCGGCTGAACAAAACCGGCACATATATCATTACAAATAATCATGCAGATAAAACACCACAACACAACCATAGGACCCAATGGCACTTTAAGAATTTCAAGCTAGCAGGACCAGTTTAGTTAACACAGAAAAAACAACCAATTATAAACCTTTTTGTCATGCAAATATTGTTATATCAATTTTGCAATATCAAGTCATTAACTATCACATCTTGCATGACTAGTTTAAACACAGAGCTCTCTGCATTTCCAATGACTTCACAGTCAGATGCCCTTCATTCATCCCAATCACACTTATATGGTAGGGCTCATATCACTCAAAAAGAATCCCCACTATATCTTCCAAACTAAAGGGGCATCATAATGCTGCAGAGCATGATATTTCTGATGGTGATTTTTAGAGGTTCTTTAACAGCCTTCGGTGATTTTTAATATTACATTTACAAAAATTGGTCAAATTCATAGCAATTAATTCAAAATAAAGAATGATAAACAACAAAGAAAAAATCTACATTTTCTTCGAGCTGGGTATCAATTCAAAAAATTAGCTGTTACTTCAAAACAAGAACATAAGTTTGATTCTTAATTGTTATTCAAATCTTTCATAGTCAGCCTACCTTATTAGCCTGGCTGCATCAAGATTAAATTTTTTCTACTCCACAAATGCTAGCCGTGACCCATCTAAACTCTGGGTATTGCATCAAGATTAAGGAGTATTTAGAACTCTTGAATTACTTTGGATCATTCTGCCATAAATTTCCCATAGTTATCAAGTTTGCTCCCTTTATTTATTCCCATCCTGATTAAGCAGGAAGAAAAGCAACCTGTTTGAGCTATTCTACAATTTTCACATTACTCAGCTGTGTTTCATCTTTCTTCTGTTGAATAAATTGCACTTCCTACTCCTAGAATGGAGAAAGGAAAATTATTCAGACATCTAAGATACCCCAAAATGCATTCAAGGTTAAGTAAGTGATATTAAAATGATGCCAACGGAACCAAAGACAGCACAGCCAATCTCAAACAGTGTATATCATCTAATGACAAAAAAATACATAAACATTAGACTAAAAGCAATAAAATCCCGAGACATTAACAAATAATTAACTCCCAAGTTACCTGGAGATGTCTGATTAAAGGCATTCCCTTCTTCTGTCTCTTCTGCAGCCAATGCTCATAGATAAATTTAATAGCTTCCATGGAACCAACTCCAGTCATGAGCTCTTCCATTTCATCATTTGTGAATTGATCCCGCTGCAGAGAATATGCAGTCTTCTCAAACATGTCCATTGCCTTCTCAAACAACTCCTCAGAAATATTCCACAAGCCACAGTTGTCAGCTTCTGAAGAACTACGTATTTTCAAAATCCACCGCTCATCATCACTATCCATATCATATAAGACACGCGATGGATCCAAAGCCATCTCAACATCTGTTTCAACCTGCCGAAAGTACTTAGAAGAACTGCAAGCAAATGCTACTTCTGTTCCATTGTCATCAGATTCCTCTATCAAGCGAACCCCGGGGATAGGAATATGTTTAATTGAAGCAGCACGAACGTTACGATTGTAGCACTCTTCATGCATCTCCTTAAAAAGAGCCCACTGACTCCTATCAGGAAACTCCAATGTCCAATCCTTCCCTCCTTTCCACATCATAGCATGTGTATAACGATTTGTTGACCCAGGCTGCAGGAACTGTTGTGCCTTGTATGAAAACTTTGTAGTCCCCAAAAGTTTTACTGCAAGTTTCCATTCACTGTGATCAAAAAGCTCTAGTAAAATCTGGGCCCCACATTCTCTCCAACCTTTATCGCCAAGCGTAATTAGCACATTTGCATCACAAGATAATAACTCCAACTTTTTTTTGGACCCTCTAGAAACATCAGACAATCTCTTCTCATTTGCCCTCCTAATTCTCGTATGAGGAAGCCCTTTCAGGTGATTACTTCTATTCTTTGAACTATAATCAAAACCTCCAAAAGGCAAAGAATATGAGACCTGAGTACGTCGTTTCTTAGGTCCATTACCAAAGTTATTGCGGACATTATCGACCTTTCCATCTGACCATCCATGCGTGAGGTAACCAATTGATGAAGAACTACTTCTATTCCGATGGCTTGCACTTCTAGGGGCAGTAGGGTTTGGGCTTGGGATGATACCGCCATTCATATTCCAATTTGAATCAGTAAAGCGTTGAGCACTTTGAAATTCCATATCAACATGCTTGTCAAATTGATCAAATGTTGGAATTTCAACCCTCATACCATTCAAGGGAGAGTGGTAAGTTGTATCGGTCTTATCACATTCACCTGAAGGCCTTGGTGACGAAACACACTGTTCTGACTTCAGATCATGGCCTTGCCACTTCTGCAATGGAAAAATGGCCTCACTTCCTATTTCTTCAGGGTCCTGGGAGTTGGCAGAAGTTCCAGCGATGTCCAACTCACCATTTCCATATTTCTGTGGGGACCTTATCTCATGTCCTTTGCCGCAGAGAGAGGGACTAACAGCTTCTAACTGCAATTTGGCAAAGGGCAACCACACACGGGAAGTAGCTTCCTTTGACATAACCTTCACATTATTTTCAAGAGTACTTTCCGGCACATTATTTTCACAATTGCCTTCTGAATCTCTGTTCAAGCAGTACATGAAATTACAACTGTCATCCTCCATCAAACAGTCATCAGATTCTGCATGCTCTGTTGAATTGTGGCCCTGAAAGCTCGTATGAGCCACATTATGGTCCATAAGCAGCTTAAGATGCAAATTAATAAAGAAAGTCGGCGCAACAGTAAAAGAAAGAGCAAATGGAGGAAAATTTCTTCGCCTCTTGTCTGAATTAGCAGAAAACTTACATTGACACAAGTGGACTCCCTGGAGGTCCCCCGCCTAGACATCCTCGGCAAACCCTAATATGGAAAAGCTCATGGCAGTTAATTCCCATCATGAAACAAATAAAGCATGTATATACCACGGAGCCCAGCAATACCACAAAAAGGAAAACTTGCAATTACCAAAATGGCAAGTCTAATTATTCCAAATTAAAAAAAACCCTGTCTCAGTATATATATTTAAACCACTTAAGAGATGAATGTATAAAGAATAAACAATTAATAGCACAATGCTACATCCAAACAAAATCTTAAAGAGTCAGCAGAAAGAAAACAACACAGGATAGTTTCTTAAAAAAATGCAAAGGTGAAACAATAACTTCTTCAAAACAAATACACATGTAGAAAATACAAAAAAAAAAATACCTTGGTTGAGGAGTCATCCCAGCAAACAGAAGTAGAGGATACTCCTCCATCTTGAAGAGCCTTAATGCTATCATAAGTGCATTCAGACAGAGGTAATTGCTTTGAAAGCAGACACTTCCTTCTAAGCTTAAAGTCAGTACACACCCATGTAGAATTCTTCACTTCAGCAAAGTTGTAGAATGAAAACACAAACTGCTTTCTGAGATTTTGGATGCAAGAAAATTTGAACCTGACCCAAGTAACTGGCAACAGTGGGTCAGCACGCTTGCCCTGCTCATTAGGCTGATGAAATAGAGTCAGGACCAGGAAGACACAGGCTACAGCCTGCTTTAAACAACCTTCAACCAGGAAATACCTTAGTCCAATAACATTATCGACAAAAAGCATCTCCAAATGAACACTTGGCCACATGGCCATCAGTGTACCATAATGAAGCAAAAATACACCATAAAACAGCCTAAGGTTATCTGCTCCAAATGAGAAATTCAGGATTGAAGTTACTGGGAAGCTTAACTTGAACCTCATTCGTCTTGAATCTATCAATGGAATAGTTAAACTAACCCCTTCATTACCAGTGGACCATAAAGCTCCATCAGGAACCTGCATTGTCAGATACATATCATGTTCTTCCAAACCCCAAAACCCATCAATAGAAGAGGCAAGCAAAGAAACAGATGCTGGTGTGCTACAAGAAACAGGATTGCCAGAAGATGTTGAACACAGTGAGCTTCCAGTCTTGTGAAACCGCCTCCTGTAATAAACAATGGGAAGTTTCCTATCTTTTGAGCAACTGGGACTCTCTGACTCAGACTCCTTGCCCCTTACACCATCAGTAAACCTGTCTCGCAATTTGGACTTACTGGATAATTTGTTATTCTTAAAAATTGCATCTAAACAACCATGGGCATTCTCAACTTCATTAGTCATGAATGGTGGCACAGAAGTCAGGGATAGATCAAATTTTTTCTGTTTCTTCATAGCAGGAAAAGGTGAAGACTTGACCCGAGTAGATTGTGCCAACCATGAGATAATGGGTTCTGAGTCCATGTAGCTACCCATATAGTTATCATCCTCGGTTGAGTTCTCTTTTTCCTTTTCTTTGCTAAACTTCAAGCTTCCTTTTTCCTCATCAAGAAACTTATCTCTTACCCTGGATCTTCTATGTCCAGCCTTACCAGGAACTTCACTGGGGAGCAGCAGGAGTTTAAATCTCTCATTTTCTAGATTAATCCATTCCTCATCACGATCATCATATTTTACATGATGAAGATTTTTTTCTTTGTCATAATCATCCACCAGGCCATAATACCAAGACTGGTCCAAAGGCCAAAAAACTTTGATTCTCCTGTTCAACACCCAATACCAATCCAAGTCTCCCGAGAAAATTTCATAATAATGGCGCCTTTTCCTTGAGTGGCCCCTCACTTTGTGGCGCGTCCTTGGACGTAATGCTCTACCAGTAGCATCAACTAATGAAGATCCGTGACTACCAAAATCCTGCTCAGAAGATAAAAGAAAAGACAACCCATCCGTTGATGCAGTAGATTTTCCATTGGCTGAAAAGCCAGTACAACTAGGATTGAATCGTGAGGATAGCATCATAGCTGCATTCTCTTCTAGATTCTCCTCATCTTCGAGCAAATTATCACATACCCCAACAGAAGAATCCTTCAAAGGCTCAGCTTCTTTTGTGGCACTTCTTTTTTTGTGGGCAGAATCCTTCCTTTTACTGTTATTCCTCTTTGGCTTCTTCAAAGATGAGTCACTCTCATTTACCACAGAATGGCAGACACCACCATCTTCCTCCTTCAAGCACCGAGCCAAACTCGAATTGCTAACCCTAATTGGTTTCTTCGAAGAGGAGTCACCATTGTTTACAACTGAAGAACTAGCATCCCTCTCCGAATACTGATTACAATTTGACTCACTGTTTATTATTTCCTTCTTTAAAGAGGACTCACCATGGTTTATGACCAAATGATTGCCATGCTCACCCTCCTCCTTCAAATGCCTAGACGAATTCAACTTACCATTTCTATTTTCCTTGAAATCATCAAAACCCTTCTTGCATTTGACCTTTGAAGGCTCAATCCGTTCACCTGAATCCTTCGGAGTATCAAACCGAGGATCCAAATCCTGTAGGGAGTTGTCCCTGGTGGCTGAATCATCACCAGTTACCTCTGCTACCTGATCAACTATGCTTGCTTTACTACAAGAGTGTTCCCGTTGCTTCAACATTTGACTAACCTCAACCTTCTTTCGCCCAACAAAACCACGTTTACGCTTTGGGATTCTAATAACACTATCGTCCAAACTAAACAAAATGCCATTGGAGCCACTACCACTATTATGATTCAAGCCCAACTTTGAGTCCTTCAAATCCTGCAAACCTTGCGCCTCATCTCCACTCCTTTTGCTATTATCAACATTTTTAAGACTACTAATGGACACCGTTTTGCTACTCTTCTTCCTCTTGTTGCTCTTTTCATCATCACCATCCTCTTCACTAATTTTCATCTTCACGACCTTGCCGTGTTGAGACTCCATTGAAATCTTTGATTTATATAGACTCTTAAGATCCAATGATCTCGATCTCTTAGGAATTTCCGCCCCATCGGAATTTCCTATTCTATTTTCCATGAACAATCTGTCAATCCAAACACCAAGACCCAAAACCCCCACTTTTCACATTCCATTGTACATTTTCAGATCTGTAACATCAAAACCACGCCAAAAATTATCAACAATAACTTCAAAAATGACTTAAAACACACTAAATTATAAACAATAACTTCAAACTCTTAACTATTGCATGTAAGAATTATTCATGAGTGAAATTACAATAATTAACGAAACTAAGAAAATCATGCTCGTACCTGAATCAACATACCACGAAACGTTGATTTCTCGAACCAATTAGGGAGATCACAGGTGCGAAACATGTTTACGGGTTCGAATCTGATGATTTTAATCGAAACCCTAACAGATTTATCGATTTTACAAATTAATTTGTCGTTAATTTTGAAAAGAAAAAAAATTACCGTGAGAGACAGTCGAGAGCTAGGGTTTCTTTTGGTTTCACGAGAGTAAGGGTTTAGATCGAAAAAAACAAAAATATATAAAATAAATAAATTCGGATATAGAATGAAAATATATTTAGCTTCCAAATCAAGCTACGTGGCAAGATATTTATCATCCGATTTGGAAGCTGCGGTTGAGATTTTATTATAGTGGTATCGAGTAGAGGAATAATAAATGTACATCGACAATTTCGGGTTAAACGAGAGGTATATTAACGGTCAGGATTCAGGTGTTGGACACGTGGACGGCCAAGAATTAAAATTGATTTGGGAGATTTGTGGTTGCTCAGCGGACTCGATTTTGCTAAAACAATAGTTGATAGAGAAAATAAAGAGTTTTAATTTTAACTTTCCTTTTCCGTATCACTAAACTACCCCCATTTCTTTACAAAATAGCGGAAATGCCATCAAGTTTTTAAGTTCAGCAGGCGCCATAATATAATTTCCATTGAAAACGCGCTTGAGTATACGAGAGTCGAAACACGCTCTAATACCAAAACACGTGTATTTTGAACTGCAAAAATTCCCGTGACGCGAACTTGAAAGGGCGAGTGGAATGAGTTTGAGAATAAAGGCGGTACTGCAACCGGCACTGAAAAGCTTGTAACTGTATTTGGTGACGTGGTTAAAGAAAGGAAACCAAAAAGAAATGATAACAACACTGTGCGTTTGAGAAATTGATTTTGAAGGCCCAAATGTGTGACTCCACGTTGACACAACAATAAACACGTAGACATTTTTCTTGGAATCTTCTAGTAGACTTCGGGGTGTAACATACGCATGAAAATATCCTAAAATTAGAATTAAAATTTTATATTAATTATGTATTATTTTATTTTTTAATTTAATAACAAATTTGACATAAATTATATTTTAAAAATTTATTTTAATGTCCTAAAATTCAGTGGTCCAACAACTATCAATATTCTTTAGAATGGAACAAATTTTTGGACTAAATTACAATAACATAATACTAGTAAAACGACATAATAAATAATTTAAAAAATTGTAAAATATATTATTTATTTAATAAAATGATTATATAACAATTGCGGGGGATTTTGGCGGAAAACTGCAAATACTGTTAAAACGACGTCGCATCATCGTATGTGTTGTAAATGCAGTTTAAACGACTTCGCAGAATCGTTGTTTTAGTATTTGTTTTCCTTCGCTCGAAGTCGGAAGGACTTGCGAGCATCTGTTCAAATGTTTCACCTCACAGCTTCTTCAGCCCTTCAATTTCCCCTCCGTCAGATCCGACCTGTTAAGTAACACAAATATTTTTTCCATTTTCGCTTTATAAGTGTACAGATGCATCGATAAATAAAATTTCAAAAGCTTCAAATTCTGCTAATATCAACAGCGATCTGGATCCAGATCCAGGAATTCACTGTATTTCGTTGCCAAATAACTCGATTTCATAGCTGCAGAGTTCTAGATCTCGCGTTTTGGCTCCTTAGATCACAACTTACAGGTGAATTAGATTTCCGTTTCGTGTATTCATTAGTCGGTCAGTAAATTACCGGAATTATACGATTTGTTGATCATTTTCTAAATTTTATAAGCAACCAAACAGAAACGGGAAACTTGCAGATTTTTATGAAATATTACGAGTTCATGTAGCGATGTTGCTAAGGAGTAAAGGAAAACTAAGGAAATCATAGATTTATTGTGACAATTAAGTTTAATAGATTGACACCTTCAATTATATGTACTTACAATTCTTATTTATATATTTCATTTGTATTGTCTTTTCAGCGTTTAAAAGCTGAGCAGGAGTGACCTTGGCCTTTTTGGTGGTTTATGTATTGTAGAATTAGAATTTGAAGGCGGAGTGTAAGAAATGCCGGTGAAAGTAGCACAAACGTCGTTTCGGGATCGGACGCAGGAGTTTCAGAGTGTTGCAGAGAGGCTAAGGAAGCCACTAGTTCCAGGGTCTGCTGGACCAAATGGGCCGAGCAGTAGTTCCAAATCGGATGAACAGAGATCTGCTGTGGCACTTCAGTCTGAGTTCAATCGGAGAGCTTCTAAGATAGGGCTTGGGATTCACCAGACATCGCAGAAGCTGGCAAAACTAGCAAAATGTAAGCATTGGTACTTACTAACTGTTTTATGAGTTTGATTGAGAATTCTGGCTTTGATTGTGCACGTACATGTACGGGCAATGGTTTCAATTGTATACAATTGGGATGTCTTTATTCATTAATTAATTTGTGATATATAAAGGCCACAAGTTCTTTGAACACAGTGAGGTAGTCTGCTTATGGCAGTGAAAAGTTTACTAGATTTGTTTTAATTGTTCTAAAGACAATGCTTGGAGCTTGAGGCTTTTAGCAGTTGATTGGGATTGGGATTGGGAGCTTATTGGACCACCTTGGTTGAAAGATGTTGCTACTTTCGTTAATAGCATCTTTGCATACAGCAGTGACACGAAAAGATTATGATTGATTCACAGCTTTATTTCTAACCACAAATAATAGAAGTTTTAACTTAGCTACCAAAATTGTATCACAGCTGCTTTAGAGTAAAGAATGAAAAGAGTATATACAGATTGTGTTAGAAACAATAAAGTTCATGATAGTAAAAGTGCTGGTGAATCATCCTTCTCAGTTGTCTGCACTCAGCCTAAAATGCACATTGTATATTACTCATCATTAGTCCGGATTATTTATCATACATTTTAAGGAATCCATAGCATGCAATTACCACTTTGGTAATGCTGATGTCAAATCTCTTACGCTTGTTCCATCCTATTGTTGCTTAAAGTAAAGCAATCAGAAAGTTTCCTTGATTTCATCCAGTGGCAAAGAGGACTTCAGTATTTGATGACCCCACCATGGAAATCCGAGAGTTGACGGCTGTCATCAAGCAGGATATTACTGTACTGAACTCTGCAGTGGTAGACCTTCAACTCCTCAGCAACTCCAGAAACAATGGTGGCATCTCTAGTGACACTGCTAGTTATTCAACTACAGTTGTGGATGACCTGAAGAATCGCTTGATGAGTGCCACGAAGGAGTTTAAAGAAGTCCTTACTATGCGAACAGATGTAAGAGCTGGTGTTCTGATTATCATCTTGTTTAGGGCTTCCTAACAGTGGCTTAAAAAATCTTTGATTGCCAGCTTAATTCTTTCAAGGCTAATGCTATGTTAGTGTCTCTGTGTAGAATTTGAAGGTTCATGAGAACAGAAGACAATTGTTTTCTTCCTCTGTGTCCAAGGACTCTACAAATCCCTTTGCCCGTCAGCGCCCTTTGGCGACCAGATCAGCTGCTAGTACGTCAAACTCCCCTCCTCCCTGGGCTAATGGCTCATCATCTTCATCTCAGTTGTTTCCCAGGTAATAGTTTCTTCAGTTGTTTGGTTTATGAGAGGGCCACTTAAAGGTTATCATGTATAATTGATGGAACACAAGATAATACTTCAAAGTCTTGAAAAACTTCATTCTAACCATGGGAAGCAGGTGATTCAACATATCAAACCTAATCATAGCTTCCATTGAAATCTATTAATATATTGTTTGGAAACTGTGAAGTCAATGCAACAGTGGCAAATATTTTCTTGAATTAAATGGTTGTCAAAGTATTTTTCAAATTTGCAATCTGTCATAACCAGTGTCATCATTTCTTATGTTTAAACATCCTATCTAATATTGGAGTTCTCTCCTTTTTTTTTTTCTTGGGTGAGGGTAAAAAAGCTAGGATTTATTAATATTCAGCTAATTTTTCATCCAGTTTCCTTTCACACAGAGTCTTGTTCTCAAGGTTTCTCCAGTCTTGTTGGTTACTACTAACTTAATTGCAACTTCTAACCTCATTCCTGGTTTTAAATTTTACAGGAAGCAGGTTGACGGTGAGAGTCAGCCATTATTGCAGCAGCAACAGAACCATCAACAACAACAGCAACAGCAGATTGTACCGTTGCAAGACAGTTACATGCAGAGTAGAGCCGAAGCTCTTCAGAATGTAGAGTCTACCATCCATGAGCTGGGCAACATTTTTAACCAGTTGGCAACCCTGGTCTCTCAGCAAGGGGAGATTGCTATCAGGTTTTATTTTTTGTTCTAGTGATAACTCTCTTGCTCTTTGTACACCCGGTACTTTATATTCGGATATATAACATGACATGTAGATTATAGTTGTGATAAATTGCATTTATTTTCTAGTTATATTTTGCACACAACAGATATTATGATTGTTAGTAATCAAAAACTATGTTGTAGTATGTACAGTTGTTTAACAGGATTGGATCACAGTTAATGTTCTGAGTGGTGATTGAAATCCAATTGGTTATTTTAAGAGGGTTGAGAGTAAAACTTTGGCGAAAAGATATGGTTGTGATGGAAAAGATATGGTTGTGATGGAATAGTGATTAAGTGAATAAGGTCATCAAATAAGTTTTGTTATGTCAAGAATTTTTTGTGGAATAAGCAAGTAGCATTTGGTTCAGTGGTTCTAATTTTAACTAACATATTATTTATGTGTGGCTGCTGCATTACTTTGAAATTCATGGCATCTTGTATTTTCTTGAATGATGTTGCCTACCTGAGTGCCCAATGTTTCCATTAGCAGAATGTTTGTCTCATAAGTGTTGAAAATTTTATTCACTGTGGTAACAACATTTTTAAGCATACAACCTATTCTCCCTTGAATCATTTGAAAGAATTCTGGTTTGGTGAGAGACTGCTGCATGTGTATGCTTTGCAGTTGGAAGTGTAGGTACCCTTTTGTAATTGACAGAAATTATGTTGCAGGATTGATGAGAACATGGATGATACCTTGGCAAATGTGGAGGGGGCACAGGGAGCTTTGCTCAAGTACCTCAACAGTATATCGTCAAATAGGTGGCTAATGATCAAGATATTCTTTGTATTGATATTTTTCCTCATGATTTTCCTATTCTTTGTGGCATAGTCAATGCAGAGAAACAAGTAATTGAAAAGAAGAAATCATAGCGATCATTTTCACTTTGTGATGAGCCTTTGCTATTCTTTACGTATACTCTTTCTCCTTCCGGTTTAAGCAACCATTCGTCTAGGGAGAGGTATGCTTACTGTGCCGTTTGCCTTTGTATTATATGTACGGATGAATGTTTCAAGTGTACACGGTGCTGAAAACAGTGAGAACCGCACAAACTTTTTCCATTGTCCTCAGGACGTATTAGATACTATGATTCATTCTTACATTACTGTCCTACAAGAACTGATTGTGTTGTATCTACAGTCCCTACTGGAGATCTGGTGTACAGTCTACCCTATTTACATTTATTCATTCTCTTTTTGTGAATTAAAAATTATAATATTTCAATCTCAAATATTTTCTATCATAAGAGTTGCTTGGATTTCCAACGCTGTTTATCATGGGGATATATTTGTGATGGTTTTGTTATATTTTAATTATAAATATTTATTAAACACTTTTAATTATTTTGACAAGAGACTCAACATGCCATTAAATCCTTATATTAGCATACTGAGAAATGTCGCCGCTTAGTTGGTGTAATTTGTGTCGGTGTAATAGGAAGGAAGACGGGGTCCAAAACAATCGGGATGGTGTCTTCTACTGTAACCAATTCAATTAGGTGCTCCCAATGAAAAGCTATTGCTTATTAGGATGTGCATTATCTGTCACGCGAATGAAAATGTTAACGTGTGTTAAAACGCCGACCAACCATTTGAATGTCGTTTGCTTGCGTCAGTCAAAAGAATGAAACGATGCCGTTCCTTCTAATTTCCAAACCGGTTGCGTTGAAACGATAGCGTCCTCGATATCCCAGGCTTTGTAAATTTTCAAAAATTATTTCCACAAAACCGAAATACCGATAATTTACAAGTGCTATTTCGTAAGAAGCCAACTGGATAAATATCACTCTTTCGAGCTCCTCCCATCACGTTCTCTCTCTACAGGAAGCCCTACCTTTGAAACAAATCGCACAGCTGCAAACGTCGTCGTGAAACACCTCTCTCTTTCCCTTCTAGCCATAATTTTCTCTCTCTTTACAAATTCTTCTCTCCTCTCTATCTCTTTCGATTTTCTCCTCTTTCTGTTATTTCTTTCTCTTTACAATCTTCCTCGCTCTTCGGAACCCTAGTTTTCAATCATTTAGCGATAATTTCTCTGCCATCGCTACCCTGTTCTTGGCATTTTGTACAAATCTTACTGACAATCGTTGTCTGTCTTGGGAATCCTAATCGAATTCTGGATAGATTTTGTCCCATCGTTTGCGGTTGAAAATTTTGGTTTCGGCTTGTTTTTTGGTTGGTTTTAATCGTAATTTGACGACATCCAGATTTGAAAATTTAGGACAACTTTTCATTCCAGTCCTCCATTTTTGAAAAATTAATATATTGCGCCTCCTATTCTGAACTTTCTTGTCATTTGCACCCCCGTTACTGATCTAGGCAAATTACAAAGAAAAGAAAATGCTCGGTGGTGGCAGGAGAGTCGAGGGATCGATGGCGATCAACAACACGAACGTGTTTGCTGCTCTGGAGACTCTAAGGAAGAAGAAGAAGTCCGATAAAGAGCGCGGGTCGTCAAAAAGCAGCGTCAAAGGGTCTTCTAAATCCCAGCAGCAGCAGAGCAAAGCGCCCGAGGAGCCACAGGTGTTCTGGGCCCCTTCGCCATTAAAAACTAAATCGTGGGCAGATGTCGATGATGATGACGATTATTACGCCACCACGGCTCCTCCCCAGCCCGTCTGGGAATCGTCTGAGGCGCCAGAGAGTCAAGAGGAGAATCCAAACAATGTTGAGGTGAGATACTGCGTCGAATAATTCTCATATACATGTATAAGCATACGTAGGAATACAGGTATAAGTTTGTATGAATATGTTGGGCGGCTTGACAATTTCAAATAAATTTTTAAATAGTAGGATATGATATAGAATTTTAGGATAGAATCTTATAGGAAGCAGTCTGTTTCTAACATTTTGAACTAGTTTCTAAGATTGTACCCAGTACCCTTATTTAAAATCGAGTGTACTGCTTTTTGTTTCGAAATAGTTTTCATGCTCATTGTTTTTAATAGAAGTTTTAATCTTGGGATTGATTTGTGGTATGACTGGTTATTTCTGATTGAAACGGAGGGGAGCAAAGTTTGTGTGTGGATCTGCTTGAGTTATATAACGATGTTTTGTGAAGGGAGTTTGAGTCAGATTGTTATCTTTTTGTTATTTTGTTTTGTTTTGATATCTCTCTATCATAACTTGATTATGATGTAAATTTTTATCTCTATAAGAGTTGAGCCTCCTTGTCACATCTGATGTGGGGAGAAGTTGTCGGAGACGACGATGATGCTTGTCATGACATACACATTTTGATGGATGACATTAATTAGACATGACATGGCCAGTTCTATGATAATAGATATCTATTCAGCAAATTTAATATATTTTTACATATAGTAGGTATAATATCTATATGATGGAATCCACAGACAACATTGTTAAAATTTCTAATTCTGTTTATTCTTGCAACTAAATTGTGAATTTTTTAACCTTTGCATGTGAGGAGACTGTTTCTCATCCTTGTGTTTTAGGTTGGTATTGATACATCTCTCTATCATGCTGTATGCAAGTGATTCTGTGCTCTTTACCATTTGGGATATACCAGTATTAAGATTTTAAAAAATCTGAAAGTTCTTTGGGAGTTGTAAAGAATAGTTTTATGGGGATCTTAGAAATTTTCATGGATTGTTGAATTATAGTGTGGTTGGATATTTCAAATTTGTTTTGGATTTTGCATTGGTCAGGAAAAAGCCTGCATGATAAAGAGAGTTAGGTCATTATGTGAGCAGATGGAATTTGTGTGATTGAATGTTGCCCCTACCTTTTACACTGCCCTATTGTTTTTGTACCAATATTTTTCATTTAGCATATTTATATTAGTTGTGTGTTATAGTAATTTGAATGCCCGACTAAATAATTCAATACTTGTTGACCATTTTCACTTTGGGATTGCAGGAAAGTGAAAGTGAAGAAGATATCCTAGATGAAGGCGATGATGATGTTGAGGAAGAGCACGACCATGAACCTGAGGTTCCAGTGCACCATGAGCCAGTGGTGAAGCCTCCAGAAGTTTCTGTGGCACCTAAGGAGGCAGAAAGGCAACTCTCAAAAAAGGAGAGGAAAAAAAAGGAACTGGCAGAGCTTGAGGCTCTTCTAGCTGATTTTGGAGTTGCCCCCAAAGAAAGCAGCAATGGCCAAAATGAATCACGTGGTAATTTAGACCAGTTATCTGCTATAAATAATATTTTAGCTTCTAATTTTCCAAGTCAAGGATTATGTCAATGCTACTATCCATGGCAGATTGAGAAGTTCTCTCTCTCTGTTGCTTACAGTAATTTTTCTGCACCCAGTCATAAAAATATGCGATCCTTGACCTTTCCTGTGAAAAATGAATCCATCCCCTAAGTTGATGATAAAAATATCTCTCACGAACTCAAAATGTCTCTCTCTCGGTTTTTTTTTTCTGTCATTCTTGCGGTTAACTCTTGAGTTAGAAAATTTGAAAGAATTTTGTGGAACCCTCTCCTCTGTCACTCATCTTTCCCTTCCATGCAAAAAACACACGCATGCTTTAAAGTTAACATGTGCAACAAGCACACTTTCATGAACCACAACCACTCAGAAGATTATGATTAACTGTTATAGTCTCTTGTTAACTAAAATTACCTCTTTGATGATTTTATTGATTAAAAATTGCTTGTCTAGTTATGTTACTCATTATTATCTTAACTTGCAGGAGACATGAAAGATGAGGAGCCCAATGGAAAGGAAGAGAAGAAGGAAAATGCACCTGGGGAATCCAAAAGTGCTAAAAAGAAGAAAAAGAAGGACAAATCTTTGAAGGATGTGAAAGAAACCCAGGATCAGCCTAATAATTCGGATGTCACTAATGGCCCAGATGAAGCTGCTGAAGCTGAACAGGTAGAGGAGGATGCATCTACTGTTGTTGTGAAAGAGCGGCTAAAGAAGATGGCATCTTCAAAGAAGAAGAAATCTAGTAAAGAGATGGATGCTGCTGCAAAAGCAGCTGCTCAAGAGGCTGCCGCAAGAAGTGCAAGGCTTGCAGCAGCAAAGAAAAAAGAGAAGAACCATTATAACCAGCAGCCAGTGCGGTAAAGGCCTCTTGTCTTGGGGCAGATATATGAACCCTTATGTCTCGTTGTTCATACACTAGACAATGCGAAATAAACCGTGGAACGTTGGCTCTGGTTCCGTGAGAGATGACATTTTAGTTGTATTCCTGTGGACTAAAAGAAAGATCTGTATAAGCTTTTTGGGTCTTATGGTTATCATTGGGCACGTTGTTTTGACAGTTTTGTTTTTGAAAATTGTTACTTGGACAGCACTTGTTCATAAACTGTATTGCTCTTCAAACGCTCATATTTACTGAGTTCCTGTGAATGGACGGTCAAGATGAGAAATATTGTGATTTTGTTTTGAATTCGTTGCGCTAGCTTTTGTTTGGAAGAAATTAGAATTTCATGTTGTGCCTCCCTGCCTGCCTTCGTGCCTTGGGCTGAGAAGCAAATAGTATTGTATGTGCTGCTTCAAGAGTATGGATTTTACTTCGCTGGTCATACCTATATTTTATACCTACTGGAAGATCAGGTTCTTATTTTATCGTAGCAGAAAAATCCCCCAATTAAGGGAACAATGCCGGACTACACGGCCATGGGTTTGAACCCTGGCAGGCGATGAGTCGATGGTTTATTAATTTGTAATTGATCTTATCTACAAACATGCTTAAAATTATTATGTTCTTATTTAAATTTAGAACACAGCAAGTAAAGAATTTGCTGAGCATCAACGTCCATTTTGCATGCCGAATAAAGCTGCGATCATTTACGAATATAAGTGTGTGAGATTCTTATTATATTCGATTTTTTGTATGGAGTTTTCCACTAAAAATAATAAAAATGTTATTACCAAAATCTCTAGGGATCTTTCTATGGAGGACCATAGTTATCTGTTCGGAGGCAGAAGGCGAAAAGAGCCCACAGTTCTTCCCAAGGAAGGTACTATCCACAGTACTTCCCAAGTAAGGTACCATCTGCATCAACCAAAAGAAAGAAACATGAATTCAATTACTTAACAACCCCATTATTCATGAGTGTAGCGCGTAGGGAGAGAGAAATAGGGACCTTGTTCCACTGCTTGCTTGCTGAGAGTTGAAGCATTTAGAGAGGTGTAGATAACCTGCAATAAAATTTTTTGCAGAGTTGAATGAGAAGTCCCCAAGTGCCAAAAATGCACAACCACAAAAGCTAATTTGAATATGTCTTTAGTACAGCAAGTGTTCACTACATGGGCACAACAAAAACTGGTTCGTCCATTGTAAGTGCCAAACATTCTCTCTTTCTCCATCATGTTAAAATTATATTGGCTGAGAAATCTAGGTAACTTATCAATGAGCTGAGCTGTTTTATTTCTTTGAATCTGATAAAAAAGAGAATTCAGAAGCTCTTGAACAC
Source organism: Khaya senegalensis (assembly GCA_032402905.1). Taxonomy (NCBI): domain Eukaryota; kingdom Viridiplantae; phylum Streptophyta; class Magnoliopsida; order Sapindales; family Meliaceae; genus Khaya; species Khaya senegalensis. The sequence continues at coordinate 1,403,521 of CP135556.1, read as the reverse complement.
TCTGTATATGTATCTCAATAGAATTGCAACATCAGTACTAATTGGGGCGTTGAAAAGGGACTAAAATTAAAATTGAGAAAAGCAACATGCCTGGAATACGAAGAATAGTCTAACGGAAAAAAGATTAATTTTTATACCCTCTCGTTCCACCATGATTTTGCTATTGAAGAAGAAAATACTTACAAGATTGGTGGGTGATTTCCGAACAAGATATTCATAATACCAGCATGGTTCACCATCAACCTGAAAGAGAAAAAAAATTAGAGACCAAATCCACATGCACACACCAAGATGGATTTGCTTGCATGCATATGTAACCATGTGCTTGCAAGGTAAACATAAATTATTTTCCCCATGTTAACCATTTTATTGGTTCAATTATGGAACCCAAAAACTTGAAGAAAGGTTTTAGAGCTTACTTCGCTATTATGTGCATCAAGAACAAAACTCTCATCCATGCGCTGACTTGAGGTGACTGGCTGCAGAGTGATGCAGCTTGTTAAATTAGCATTGCTCCAATGAGTTTAAAACCGTGAATAGTGTGGTACATAAAACTTTAGATGAGTTTGGCAGAGAGGGGACAATCTTTGTTTATATTGAAGCTTCTCATTAGATTTGTATTACACTGGTGGTGAGGTTTCACATTATAATTGGGTCAAAATTGTACAATTAGCAAATTTCTTGTCCCTTAATAGTCCAAAACCGAGTATGAAACAAATTATTTATGTTCATGATGGAAATAGAAGGGTTTATTGCAAGAGACGGGCAAATCTTTACCCATGCGGACTTTTCAGACGAAACAGGATCAGCAACATCTTTTGCACTCCATTTACTTGTCTCCTTTGATTTTAAGAGCTGCAAATTTGGTGGGTCTATCTGAAACAAAGGACACAAATTCATAAAACTTGAAGGGGTAATCAATGGGGACGCTATACATGTTTGTGTCATAAGTTACTGAAACAGAAATGATGAGATTATGATAGTGTCAACACACTCAGACACGATATGCAGGCATGCAGTAGCTGTATCATATTCAAAAGTAAAAGCCTCAGATAAAATTGGAATGCGGGGATATATATTTATGGAAGTTGCAAGCTGGTTGGAATTTCATCATTCAAGTAGCAGAGAGAGACAGAAAATTATAACTTACGTGACAGTAGAGAAACAGATGAATAGCGTTCCGGCTTTCTGGATTTCGCTCTTCAAGAAAATGCACAAGCTATAAGGAACGGAACAGTTAGCCTTTGCAGAGATAATACTGAAGAAAATAGTAATCTTTAACGTAGGCCAAAATCTCAGAATATGAAGGAATATTTTGACATATCCCAAACCATCCTCCTATCCAACACCACAATCATGCAATCTCAGTGAGGAAAAGCTCATTCCAAAGTCTGGTTTTTGTTGCTGATAACAACAAACCATTTAAAGAGGAACTTCTTAGATGGCAACTCCATCGGGTACAAACAAGTGTAAACATTTATTTCCTCAGCCATTGAAGTAAGCCATTTTCACATCCTCCCCGGCGATGCATCCTTCAGCAGAATTATTATAACGTTTGAAAGCAATAAAGTACAGCAAAAATCAAGTGATTCTCGGAAAATTTATAAGCATGATCACAAATTTGCATGACGGGTATCTCATGGGTAACTAGAAAACAGTAGGATAATTAGTTGACGATGATGTTTCCAGGCCAAAATTCTAATAGCATGAAAAGACAATAGCCCATTTTGTGAATGGGTTTCGAAGATGAACATGCACACACTATTTTCCTTTCTTGTAACCTACAACTCCTCTGGCTTTGCACATTGTGGAAAATGGGGGACTATTCTGTGATTAATAACAATGTGAAGGACATCAATGAAAATATCCCCAAGATATGGTTTCTCTGCATGTCGGTACATGTTGTTTAAAATGTTGCCACGTCTGGAAAAAGAAATAAAATGGAGGTCTATTTTAAACGAGCTCAAGATTAGCAAATGACGAGTGTAGAATATAGTATTTGGGTTTCCAAACGGATCCCAAACTGCACGGATTCCAAGTAAACGTCTTTGCTTCTGTACTCAAGAGCTCTACTATTTTTTTTTTTAAACCTCCCCATTTCTGCAGAGATCTCTTCGATAGTCAGCTTTTTCGCCTCTTAAGATCGGTAAATTTTAATTTTTTTGGGTTTGTTTGATTTTTACTTGTACGATCTTGAAATCGTGATGTAATATCGATCGTGATTTATAGTTGCTATTCGGTACAGGGTTTGATTTAACAGTTGCTCGTTGGAATTCTGTTTGTTTCTTCCTTGATCAAGTGTTTTCTGTTTTGAGAGTTGAATGGAATAACAGATTTAGGCTTAGATTCTTATCACTTGTTCCTTCTAATTTGATAATTTCGCTTTTTCTGAGTTGGTTTTTGTGAAGTCGTTGATTTAATCACTAAAACGTGAAAATACCTTATCAGCCATTAACAGTGGGAAAAAGTAGTGAAGAAATTAGGTTAATCAGGTATATTCCTTGCTAGGGGTGCGCTTGGAAGCATTTCCTGCAATAGAACTTTTTACATTTCTAAGGGCAATTGATGCTTCTCTAGAAAGAATACTGACATATTCTAGGTCGTGGGACTCTTTTACCTATTTCGTCTGAGCACTATGACATAAATGAAGATTTTTTTGGCTATGTGGAAGTGCTATCAGTAGTTCCAAAGCACTCGTACATGCACCCTATGATATTCTCATTGTGTTTCTGTTGTGAGAGAAATGTATGATATAGTTCAGAGTTTGATTTGGTTTGACCACCACAAGCATCTTGATATGATACTGTTTGTTCTAAGTCATGCAATGGACATGAAAACATTTTTCTTTTTTTTTTTTTTGGCTAGAGAAAAAGCATGATTATTGGCTGAGACTTTTGCAGTTATACGATTTTATTGATGACAATGAGAACTTAAGACTAATTGAGAAAAAGAACACTGCTTTATGATACCTTTACTAGTTTACTTAAGTTTTAACTTTAGTGATATTATTACATGCATAAGTAGCAGGTGTTTTTTTAATGAAATGAGATTCATGCATTTAGTTGGGTGGCAAGTTCCTTTGTCATATGAATGGAATTTGTGCTGCATGCACTATTGTCTTTTTCATTTTTATTTTCTTATTGACACTGATTTTATTTTTATTTTTATTTTTATTTTGTGGAATGAAGCAATGAAGCCAGGAGTTTCCTCTTTAAATCCATATGCAGCATCATATATACCACTCTCCAAAAGAGAGGCATTTGATAGAATTGAACCCACCATAAAGGATTCCAAGAGTGGCAATGATGTCTGGTATGCACATCCTGGTCGTGTAACAGATAACCAGCATCGTAGCAAAGTTTCTCTCGATTCCATTACGCAGGGTGCTCAAAAACTCCCCATTCCTGAAGTGTCTACAGGAAAAAGCCACCCTGTCCATGGATCTTATGGTTCATCAAGTAAGCGGGTAATGGATGAAGAATTTGACATGGATTTGGAATATTTGCAGATGTCATTTCCTGGTTTATCTGATCAGTCTCTCACTGATGTGTATTTGGCAAACAAGGGTGACTTGGAAGCAACTTTTGACATGCTAGCCCAACTTGAGGTAAACTTTGATGGTTTATAACCACTGAAAGTTGTTAAATATCATTCCTTCAGTTGATTCATGGTGTTTTATCTACTTCTTCACTTGACTGGGGGAGAGAATGAGCTTTTCATCTGATGCTTGCTTACCTGTAACACAACACATCATATTATGAAGGTTGCTATCTCGTTGCCAAAGTAAATTAATCGAATAGCATGAATGTGTCCGGATTCTTCTACTAAACAGGAGATGTCTATGCGGTGTTACTTCATGTTTGCTTGATGAATAGAGGTGACAGGAGAAGGGCTACATGCCTGAACTCCATTGAGGCATTAATTTTACATTTATGAGCTGTTTAGTGTTGTTTTAGTTTACAAGAACAACACCTCCCACAACTGTGATCTATATATGACTGATGAAAGTAATACATATTTTTTCTTTTGAATATTCTCGCTTTATATGATTTTATCGAATAGTGAATGTGTATTTGTAACTTTTGTACCTTTGATTTAGCTAAAACTTGATTTATCTCATATTTGCTTCTTTCGTACTATTGTTAGTAGTTAAAGTAAGCAGTTGCCTATGGTAGTTGAATGGTTGTTAACTACAAGGAAAATGCTATGCTTTTGGCTTGGTTATGGTGGGACCATTTTGTTATCTGTT
>CP135556.1:1365624-1398772 GCA_032402905.1 Khaya senegalensis | reverse complement strand
TACAAGCTTATTCCTCTGCCTGTTGTTAGGGGAATCCAGCTCTCACAAGGGTTGTCATTTGCAATGACTGCTGTTAAGTACATCAGAAATGTTCAAGATTTTTCTAAGTCAAAGGCTAAAGGGCATAGGCATTGGTTGGGTTTGGATGGTCTGGTTTTGGCAATTATATGTGCTTGTTTTATCATAATTGTTAATGGTGCAGGTGAGGAAAGAGCTGAAAGAGAAACTGATGATCACGAAGCAGAAGAGAGGCCGAGAAGGAGAAAGTTGAGGAGAATTGTAGGTTCACTTCCTTCTGCTTTTATTGTATTTTTGTTGGGTGTGGTCTTGGCATTTATAAGAAGGCCAAAAATGGTCAAAGATATAAACTTTGGACCATCTTCTATTGAGATTGTGAAAATATCCAAACATGCTTGGAAGGAAGGATTTATCAAGGGCACTATTCCTCAACTTCCTTTATCAGTTTTAAATTCTGTGATTGCCGTATGCAAATTGTCATCTGATCTTTTTCCAGGAATGCACTTTTCTGCCACTTCGGTTTCTGTGACTGTCGGGCTAATGAACTTGGTGGGCTGCTGGTTTGGAGCAATGCCCTGCTGCCATGGCGCCGGTGGATTGGCCGGGCAGTACAAGTTTGGAGGAAGAAGTGGTGGGTGCGTTGCTCTTCTTGGTGCAGCCAAGATGGCTTTGGGTTTGATTTTAGGAAGTTCTTTGGTGATGGTTTTGGATCAATTTCCTGTTGGGGTTTTAGGAGTTCTACTCTTGTTTGCTGGGATTGAGCTAGCCATGGCTGCCAGGGATATGAACTCAAAGGAAGAATCATTTATAATGCTTGTATGCACAGCAGTTTCACTTGTGGGATCCAGTGCAGCACTTGGCTTCGTGTGTGGGATTGTTGTTCATGTGCTTCTTAAGCTCAGAAATCTCAGTGAAAATCAGTCTTGTTCTACAATATGCATGCGTGGTGGAGACCCGTAGCAATAATCCCATTGCCATATGTTGTCAATCGTGAATAAATGTTTAAAGTACATGACTGTTTCTATTGTGATGTGTTGTTGTTCCCATAGCAATTGCAAATCCTATATGTTTAAGCAGTGTTGTAACATGTTGACACAAGCTGAAAAAGATTTCGAATGCAGGTGTCAAAGAAGAAAAATATGGTTTTGCCCATGAAACAGAGTCTCTAGCAAGATATAAAAATTATGAGAATTTACATATTTTACACTCAGTTCTTTTGATCAATAAATACAACAGGGATGACAGCAGCGCATGCAACATTAGAAAACCTTGGTCATCAAGGAACAAATCTGACAGGTGAGCAGTAACTAGACAAGCAAGCCTGTGTGGTGGTACTATAACTATAAGTTCGTGAAGAATACCATGACTTTTGAAAGCATACCTTGGTCTGAACTCTGAAGTGGTAAGCTTTGTATTTCTCTCAGGTCATTTAAAATGTTCAGCAGTTCCTCTTGGATAATACATAGGAAGACACCCCGACACTCAAGCAGCTTATTTCATTTGTTTACTGGCCAGAAAGAAGCAAGTCTTCCCCCCATAGATGCTACGAGACCAAGACAATATATGAGCATATTCTGAAAGTAAGCTTGTGTTTCTTTTTCTATCCAAATGGGTTTCCTCCCACTGCAGAATAAGAATCTGTGGTAGGTACAACGTATCCACCAGTTGGTTGCGGTGATGTGTTTCCAAAAGTACTTCTATCACTGCCAAAACTTTCGATTCCTTGCAGTCTGCAATGTTACTCGAGAAAAAATGGAGTCATTATTTTTGATCAAGCAAATAAAGTCATCGATGACTAAAACTGCTTGTATTGCAGGCCTAGAGAGATTGAGAGAATTTCATGCGCTATAGTCTTTACCTTGCAAGCTCATACATCAAATACTATAAGTAAGGACCAGGTAACTTTGAAATATTATCCCAAATTCATTACTTAAGACCTAATGTAATTTGATGCAGTGTAATTTGATACATAGTGGCCTCAAATAGGCAGATATTGGTTTCAAGGTAAAGAATACCTAAGACAGCAAGAATAAAAGACTACCTGGTAGGATTCATATTCGTATGTATTTGTTGCCCCATGAATGGACCTAGGATGATGAAGTTATAAATAAGTTAAACAACGAACTAAGCAATAAATATTTGGCCGAATTAGAATACAGCAAAATGAATTTACTAGAAGACATGGCGGATGAAAAGGAAGGAGACTCTGGACGCATTCCAGATCCATAAGATGGTGATTGCGGCACCATCGACCCTGGCGAACGGAGAGCAAAATTGGAAGTAGACAGAAAGCCTGGATTTGAGACTGCTGCTTGTTGAGATGCCATGGATGAAAACTACATAGCAAGTAAGACATTTTCATGGTTAAAAACAAATTTTATCCATTTTAATTAAACCCACAAGCCTCTTGGTTAGTGCTTTATGCCTTCACTGCATAGCTTGCCCATGTCTATATAGCCATGGTAGCATAGACGAATTAAGAGCCTGTATTTGTTGCATGCATTACTTAGATATCTCTCACCTCATATAAGCATACTAGTCAAATGTGAACTTGGGGAAAACGAGCAGAATAATCTTTGTATAGAGAAATCAATTTTTGTGAACTTAAATAGCATTATTGTCCCTTGCAATGAGTAAGCATGAACAAATTTACGACAGACCTGAAAACCAAAAGATATCCCAGCCAACCACATGGCCCCCAAAAAGAGTAAATTCAACCAACAAAGGAACCATTTACTTATTAACTAGCCAAAAAATTTATTGTAGAACACAATTTGACATATGATATGAATGTGAGAAAGATACAACAAGCCATTAAGGGTGAATCTCATCACAATCTTCTTCAATGGATGAGATGTCTATAACAGTAACTGTATCTGGAGTTGGTATAAACAGATTTTAGGTAACTTAAGTTTCTCTCTCTCTCTCTCTCTCTCTCTCTCTATATTTATAGTTGTAGGTCCTGCAAGTAAATTCTTCTAAGGTTCCAAAACACATGACTTCCATGTGCTCATTTTCCTCTAATTAACTCAGCCAACCGCAGAACAATATCCCAATGCACACAAAACCAGAGCTAACTGTGCGACAAAGGGGTTCATAAATTCAGCAAAGCACCAGAGCAAAGGAAAAAAATCAGTGACACAATAACAATACATCACTTGAATGTTGTCCGTACCTCTGGCACTTGCATGGGAGTTGTTTCGCTGCTAAAATCAAATGGATTTGTTGAATTAGCTGGGTTGGAATAAGCTGGCCCAAGCTGTAATTATGAACCCAAATTGACAGATTAATAGCCTGATTATGTTAATCAGGAGTTGACAAAGAAATTATACAACTTAATCATCTTAGTATGTGAGATACCATTGTATTGGGATAGTACTGGTAGTCCATAGCGTGAGCAGGACCTGTATGCCAATGTGGAACTTGTGCATGAACTGGAAGATAGCTTGCAGTAAAAAGGTCCTGACAAGAATCAAATATACATTATTTAAAACAATTCAGGAAATACCTAAAGGAATTAGCATAAGACAAGCCTATCACCGCAGGCAGTTCCTTTCTTCCACTAGACTTTTCGTCCACTGGAAGAGGCTCAGATTGAACTCTAGAACTGATGTCTTGGTCAGGTCTAAGGACAGTTTGAGATGATTGTTCAGTAGAAGAACTAGAAGGGCCTTGATTGTTGGGTAGCGTTAATGCCCATAGCTGCAGATATGCACAAGGAGCCACAGGTTTATTAAAGCTTTATATCATTCTTGTCTAAGTTTCCTCAAAATGACAAAAATTACAGCTCTCATCAGATTAACAGCCAACCATTGCAGAAAGCCACATCATATGAACCATTGAGAACTTAGTCCATCACAATGCTATAATGAGGTTTGCTATAGTTGTTAATTGCAGGTTTCCATAAAAGGGGGGTAGAGAACTCATAATTTTACTCGAGGGAGAAGAACTTGAAACAAATATGAACTTTTCCATTTTGTATATAGAGGTTTTAAAAAATATGAACGTTCTTGAAGATCAATGCATTGCAGTTACTGGAAACCTTTAGAACCTTGCAACCAATTCCTTGAAACTTAATCCTATATTTTGAGTGCAAAAAGATTCATAAAGCTCTTGATATATGGAAAACACTATAGTTTCACAAGTTTCATAAGAGTCATATGTTTTTCAGAAAAATTCAAATTAACTCCAGCACTGACCTGGTTATTAAGAGTTTCTATGTGTGTAGTAGTTTTCTGTTGTCCAGAAGAGGATGTCAAAGGCTGATGCTGCAGCAAGCTGTTTAACTGTTGACCAGCAGAAACTTTGACAGCAGATTCAACACTACTATCAGGTATGGCCTCTGGAGAACCTTCATGAAAGGAAGACACCGACACAATGGCAGTGGACACAGTCCTAGAGTCTCCAACACTATTAGGTGAAGTTGTCATCTGTCCTAAAGGTGAAGATGGTTGCACTGGATTATTGGTAGTTGATGCTGTTATAGAAGCATCAACATAACCTGGCAACATTAGCATTTGCTCTAAAGGTGCAGTTGGTGAAACACTAGTTGCGGGCATGGTCCCGCCATTTGGTTGCACTTGCGTATTGGAAGTTGATGCACTTGTGGAAGTGTTAATGCTAATCGGTAATGCACTCCCTGCATGCATACCACTTCCAGACACAGTTGAAGGAGAATCATCGCTACTTTGTACAATCAAGGGAGATAATTCTAATAATAATAATTCCAAAGAATTTGGCAGTGGGGCCACTGGTTTCTTCTCGTTTGCTGGAGGTTCATGTGAAGAGTGGTTGCCACCATCACTGGAAGGAGTTATTAGCTGTGCTTGCGGTACTGCTGCTGCTGCAGCATCAATGAGCTCTGAATCAGTACTTACATTGTTCAAGCTTTCTGAATGTGCCTTTTTATCTTCCACAGGATTCTCATCGATAGAATGCTGGCTACCAGATGCTGCAATCTTCTAGAAAAAAGAAAAACCAGTAGCATGAGCACATCACAGAATAAGGTATGATAAACTTCTATGCCAACAGAAAACAAAGTTCAAGCAGCAAAAGTTTGGAATGGAAAGTAATTGAAACTCTCTCTGGCTTATGCTGAAATTCTAAGCTGTTAAATAGATTATACATAGTCCTCAAGTTACATTAAGCAGTCATTAATCAGAACACGCAAAAGACACTAAAAAAAGAAGAAAATAAAGCAAATTGTGAAAAGTTTCAAATATGTCATCTTATTTGATTCCGCATGCAATTTTACGTGTTGAATAAAGAAAACCACTATAATAATTAAAGATGTGCAATAAATAAATAACAATAACAGGCCTTTGAAAGAGAATATATAAAGAAAACTATATCTTTTCAAAGAAATGCAAAATCTCAATGTTAAACACGTATCTACCATTATTTTATGATACCTGATTATTAGCAGAACCATCAGCATCCTTGCCATCAATTGCTTTCGGATGTTTACCCACCTCTAGAGAAGGAGCATTTTCACCAAAAAGGTCTTTTATAGGGCGTACAACCAGAGAGCTGGAGCTATTTATGTTCCATTGGCGGTCAGGAGACCTGTTCCCAGACTTGTATTCTCTATATGTAAAGTTGCGGGAATCAGAACGCCTGCCACTTCCGGACAGATCATCTCGAAAGCGGTCATCAACAATCTCAAAGTGGACAGGACTTTTCCGGTAGCCTGAAAATCTTGAACTTTCTGGGTTATATTGAGGACCTCTTCGCTCATTAATATAGTATCTGGAACTTCTGTCATCACTTCTTCCATTGCGACTAGATCTCTTACTAGAAGAGGGTTCGTATCGGCTTTCATAAACTGGACTTCTATATTCACCAAGATATGCACCAACCTTCCTGCTTTCAAAGGATTCCTCCTTTTCACCCTAATGCAGTCACAAATTCATAAAAAATGGAGGCGACATTAACTAGGTTAGAAGCCAAAAGAATTTCAGCTATTCCACCAATAATACATTAATCAAGTCCGGTTAAGTTGGATTCTGGTATTATTATAAGCAGTTTAGTTTTGACAAGAGTTTCAACATGATAAAGCTATAAAATTTAATTAAAACAGTACTGCATTTGCATTATATATAATGGGGAGTGTACCAGTCTCAGCCTCGGGAGCATGTCACTCTTCGCACTAGTGTACTTTCGATCCACATAGACGTGCTTGATAAAATCCCGGATCCTATGAAGATTACTGGAAGCAAACGTATGTATCAGAAGATATTCCTTGTGACGTATGCCAACCAACAAAAAAGAGATGGCAATACCTTCCATCAGGATAAGAATTACGCAGAGGATCCCAACCCTTCAAATAAATTTGCCGAGCCCTCTATGAAAGTAAATTCGAGTTAGACCAAAATAAGAAAGCAAAAAAAAGGAAAAAGAAATACATGCAAGCAGACAGAAAAGAAGAATGCCATTGAGTATGCATGCAAACCTCATTTCCTGCTGCTTGGAGAGCACTAACTTCATCTGCAGTAAATTTAGCCATTGATATTGATTTGACTCGATGTGTGAATTCACGACTGGAATTGTATAGAACATATATATAGTAACATAAGTGCATGCTTCTTATTTAAACCATCACATAGTAATGAATAATGCTAAACACCTCATAATTTATTCCAAAAAGTGTATCCGAAATGATGTGGCAAGTGAGATGGCATTCATCAAATAACCTTTTTCAATTTTCAAGTTCTTTATTAAACATTCCAACCATCCGCATAAGGAATGCCATATCTTTTGGGATAAACTAAATGAGATAAATATTGGGATATCTGTATTCCTCTATAGCAATATGAACTTGGCTCTATTTGTCAACTTTCCTATCGGAGACAGAGATGTACAATGTCTTTGCAATTAGGCATCATGACTGAAGAACTGAAACTATGAGAATCAAACTGAAAATATTTCCAACAAACAGATAGCATTAAGAACTTGTATTAGTACTTACTGTACTCCACTGCAGTTTGTGCAAACAAAAGTCAAGAACGTTGTGCAAACATATTGCGGTCCCTGCTAACATGAAAATATGTTAGACCTAATATTGTGTAAATCTACCAAGAAAGTTCTTCCAATTGTTCAACACTGAAAGCACTCATACTGAATTATCAAACCATTGCAAAAGGAGAACAATTTAGCCATATCGCTCAGGCAGAGGATAATATCATTAAACAGACAAAGCGGCTTTAAAAGAGAAAAAAAGAGATACCAAACTGTTGCAGTTGATACATCTTCGATTCTCAGGCAGCTTCAAAAGACCTCGAATTATCCGCTCGATTCTCTCATCTTCCTTTGCTTTATTCCCCATCCTTCTCAGAAATTCACACCTTTTGTAATCCAATTAGATTCAACCTACTTAACAATATTTTCTTATAACAAAATCTGTTTACAGCGATGATAGAATTTTGAGTTTGGTTCCCAAGAAGATGATGCTGAAAAGAACAATTAAATAAAAATTAACAAGATTCAGCACTTTCATTTCTAAGCAACCAAAATTTTTCTTTTCCCAACAAAAATCAACAAATATAAATCCATAAATACATTAAACAATTTTTAATAGTCATTAACAGAAACCTAAGTTCCTTTGCTAAGAAGAAGATCAGAAGGAGAGTTAACTCGAAATTTTCTTTTCTGAGCAACCAAACCTTTATTTTCCATTAACATTTAACCAATATATATAAATCTATCAATAAATTTAAAACTCAAAATTTTTAACAGCAATTGACAGAACTCTGTGTTTTCACCGCAGGAAGGTTAAGGAGAATTCGATTCATGATTAAAACACAAAATGTCAAGATTCAACATCTTCTTTTCCTTTCTTTTTTTCTTTTTCTTTTCTGAGAAACCAAACGGGGAGAGTGAAGAAGAAACGGACCTTGTACGGATAGAAATGACGCGTAAATTAGAGGGAATAGCTAAGCAGGGAAGCCCTAATAATGTAAATTGTGAAAGGAAATGAAGATAGATAGGGGAGATGGACGATTCACAGAGCGCCTTCTGTGGAAAACAAAATCAGCGATTAGAAATAAGAGAGAGACAAAGAGTTTGAATCAGAGAGAAATTTGGCGGTAATAATGGTACAGTTACCGGTTTTGAGCCGTTAGCAACGATTTTAGGTAGGGAGGGGGTGAGGTTACTTGCTTTTGGGAACCGTACAATATTTGCGGTTAAATAAAACAAAACTTCGGTTTGGTCATGGATTGAAACCGGTTTGGACCCGGTCTGGTTTTCTTTTTAACCTAAATAATACGAAAGGCAACAGTAATTTGAACTCATTTTCCAAGCACATAATTATTAAAAATTCTCAAAATTACTTTTATTCAACAAATGCTTATAATTTTAAATTTAAGTGTATATTATTAAATATTTATATCGCACTGTCTTATGTAATAAATTTTAATTTATCATATTATTCAATTATAAATTTAAATATAAATTTTTACTCGATGATAATTTAATAAATATAAATTTTATTTAATATTAATAACGATATTATATTGAATAAATTTTGTAACATAATTTTATTATATAATTTTATTAAAATTATTTTAATAAAGCGATCAATAATAAAAATATATTTTATTAAATAAAATCAAATAATTTTATTACATTAATCAATTTTTCACAATAATACCATTAGATTGGTATGTTTATTAAATGATGCTAGAGTGATGCTATTAGAACGTATTAATTCTTGCATTAAGAGTTAATTAGCTTTGTTTTATGCCTGTGTTTCCATTCAATTTGCCAAATGCTCCACTGTTTGCCAATTAGTAGGCACAACCGATGACTTTCTAAAACGCATAAGAAACCAGAAACCGTGACAAGCACTCCTCCAACAAGTCTCAAAACAAGGAACAAGCATTACTATGGCATGGCATGCACCAGTACAATACAAACTGAACTACAATATCATATGACCACCATCATAAAACTTGCACTGTTAACAATTAGCAATAATAAGTACATATTTCTTCGATCTACCCACTAAATGTACAAATTTTTCCCCGGTTCAGCTAGAGACTTAGCAAATAATACCAAAAACAAATTGGTATTAAAAATTTTCTGAAGATTATCACTTCTACTTCCAACGTATACAAGTTACAAGCAAAAGAACTAAAAAAAGATCGGATCAGATCAAAAAGTCTACAATAACACTCCACACAAACATCTTCTAATTTTTCTACTGCTTGAACAGCTAAATATCGACCAGAAAGTGGAACAAAAGCCAGAAATAAGATGCTTAGTCACTAAATCTCTATGAAAATTTAAAGACATTACTTACAGGAATTTCTATCCTCATTTTCAGATGTGCTCTCTGGTTGGTACACATCCAGTAAATGCTCTTATATTCAATGAGATGATAGGAACTTCTAATTTGATTTGATGGGTTGTCCTATTATTTGGGCCAACGGCTACTATGACATCAAAGGTTAAGCGGAGTAGGAACAACAAAGAAAAGGGAAAAGTAAAATCTGTACAAAGACTGGCAGCCAAAATTCCATACATCCCTTGCCTCACCTCAACTGCAGGATATATACAATGCTTGCACTGAACTGAGTAAACCTGCTGCTTGAACAAAAAGAAACTAGCGGCTAGAAAAATTGTAAACTTGCATATCAGAACGGCCACAATATGTGGCAGCAAGCCAAAAGTTCTTCTCTCTTCCATTGACAACGGAACAACTAGATGCATCCCAGCAAAAACAATGTCAAATGTATAGAAGAGTATGTTGGCAGCAGAACAGCATGCTGAAGGGGCTGGCATCACCATCTCATTTCATTTGGTCATTCTACCCATCACTATTTACATCATCAAAAGAACCTTTAATTGCCTCAGCAATCATCAGAGCATTCACAGCCTTGTGAATTGCCAAATCAGCTCTATAAAGTAATCTCTGAGCTTTTTCTCTCTTCAGCTTAGCCATGTTACGTGCATGCTGAGCTGCACCAGATGCATCATGCAACCTGAACTCATCGAGATCAGAACAATCCAACTGTTCAGGTCCATGCCTCTGGGACCCATCTGAGCAAAAGAGCTGCTGGCTTGGCCATTCAGAATAGCCCATCTTCCACCTATGAATTCCATTTCTCTTGCCCATCAGCCTTTGATTGTATGAAGCCATCATCTGTGTGTCATATGATGATTCAAACACCCCAAATTTCTTTGACTTGCTCCTCTGAAGTTTCTGGTATTGACTTCTATCAAATCCATCATTGCTCATAGAGAAATAACCGATGCTGCCTGCTTCACGTGGTGAAAATAACCTCGGCAAAAATACCCTTGGCAACATCTGAGACATTGGGGAATTGTCTAAATATTCATAGTTATGTCCTGGATACAAAACCTTTCCATCCCCAAAGGCAAACCCATTTAATCTCCTTCCTGGTGCACCAAAAAAAAACTAGATTCAGAAAAAGTTAAAAAGTTTAATGAATAATTAAGTTGGTGAAATCTCAAAATAGATTAAAAAAAAAAAGTTACCAAAAGTATGGAAAACATCATGATCTCCAATAATATTATTGCTTTTCCCAGATACTGAGATCTTTCTGTGTGATCTTTGTTTTGAACCCTTGTTGGGCATTTCCAAACCCCGTGGTTTCAAACAGAATGCGAACACAGGTGGCTTCTCAATGGGTGCAACCTTCCCATGACATCCATTGGGGAGGGTAGAGTTAGTTCTAGATACAGCTAGCTCCCACTCTTTCAGTTGTTGATGATATCTTTCCCATAATGGCGGCTGAACAAAACCGGCACATATATCATTACAAATAATCATGCAGATAAAACACCACAACACAACCATAGGACCCAATGGCACTTTAAGAATTTCAAGCTAGCAGGACCAGTTTAGTTAACACAGAAAAAACAACCAATTATAAACCTTTTTGTCATGCAAATATTGTTATATCAATTTTGCAATATCAAGTCATTAACTATCACATCTTGCATGACTAGTTTAAACACAGAGCTCTCTGCATTTCCAATGACTTCACAGTCAGATGCCCTTCATTCATCCCAATCACACTTATATGGTAGGGCTCATATCACTCAAAAAGAATCCCCACTATATCTTCCAAACTAAAGGGGCATCATAATGCTGCAGAGCATGATATTTCTGATGGTGATTTTTAGAGGTTCTTTAACAGCCTTCGGTGATTTTTAATATTACATTTACAAAAATTGGTCAAATTCATAGCAATTAATTCAAAATAAAGAATGATAAACAACAAAGAAAAAATCTACATTTTCTTCGAGCTGGGTATCAATTCAAAAAATTAGCTGTTACTTCAAAACAAGAACATAAGTTTGATTCTTAATTGTTATTCAAATCTTTCATAGTCAGCCTACCTTATTAGCCTGGCTGCATCAAGATTAAATTTTTTCTACTCCACAAATGCTAGCCGTGACCCATCTAAACTCTGGGTATTGCATCAAGATTAAGGAGTATTTAGAACTCTTGAATTACTTTGGATCATTCTGCCATAAATTTCCCATAGTTATCAAGTTTGCTCCCTTTATTTATTCCCATCCTGATTAAGCAGGAAGAAAAGCAACCTGTTTGAGCTATTCTACAATTTTCACATTACTCAGCTGTGTTTCATCTTTCTTCTGTTGAATAAATTGCACTTCCTACTCCTAGAATGGAGAAAGGAAAATTATTCAGACATCTAAGATACCCCAAAATGCATTCAAGGTTAAGTAAGTGATATTAAAATGATGCCAACGGAACCAAAGACAGCACAGCCAATCTCAAACAGTGTATATCATCTAATGACAAAAAAATACATAAACATTAGACTCAAAGCAATAAAATCCCGAGACATTAACAAATAATTAACTCCCAAGTTACCTGGAGATGTCTGATTAAAGGCATTCCCTTCTTCTGTCTCTTCTGCAGCCAATGCTCATAGATAAATTTAATAGCTTCCATGGAACCAACTCCAGTCATGAGCTCTTCCATTTCATCATTTGTGAATTGATCCCGCTGCAGAGAATATGCAGTCTTCTCAAACATGTCCATTGCCTTCTCAAACAACTCCTCAGAAATATTCCACAAGCCACAGTTGTCAGCTTCTGAAGAACTACGTATTTTCAAAATCCACCGCTCATCATCACTATCCATATCATATAAGACACGCGATGGATCCAAAGCCATCTCAACATCTGTTTCAACCTGCCGAAAGTACTTAGAAGAACTGCAAGCAAATGCTACTTCTGTTCCATTGTCATCAGATTCCTCTATCAAGCGAACCCCGGGGATAGGAATATGTTTAATTGAAGCAGCACGAACGTTACGATTGTAGCACTCTTCATGCATCTCCTTAAAAAGAGCCCACTGACTCCTATCAGGAAACTCCAATGTCCAATCCTTCCCTCCTTTCCACATCATAGCATGTGTATAACGATTTGTTGACCCAGGCTGCAGGAACTGTTGTGCCTTGTATGAAAACTTTGTAGTCCCCAAAAGTTTTACTGCAAGTTTCCATTCACTGTGATCAAAAAGCTCTAGTAAAATCTGGGCCCCACATTCTCTCCAACCTTTATCGCCAAGCGTAATTAGCACATTTGCATCACAAGATAATAACTCCAACTTTTTTTTGGACCCTCTAGAAACATCAGACAATCTCTTCTCATTTGCCCTCCTAATTCTCGTATGAGGAAGCCCTTTCAGGTGATTACTTCTATTCTTTGAACTATAATCAAAACCTCCAAAAGGCAAAGAATATGAGACCTGAGTACGTCGTTTCTTAGGTCCATTACCAAAGTTATTGCGGACATTATCGACCTTTCCATCTGACCATCCATGCGTGAGGTAACCAATTGATGAAGAACTACTTCTATTCCGATGGCTTGCACTTCTAGGGGCAGTAGGGTTTGGGCTTGGGATGATACCGCCATTCATATTCCAATTTGAATCAGTAAAGCGTTGAGCACTTTGAAATTCCATATCAACATGCTTGTCAAATTGATCAAATGTTGGAATTTCAACCCTCATACCATTCAAGGGAGAGTGGTAAGTTGTATCGGTCTTATCACATTCACCTGAAGGCCTTGGTGACGAAACACACTGTTCTGACTTCAGATCATGGCCTTGCCACTTCTGCAATGGAAAAATGGCCTCACTTCCTATTTCTTCAGGGTCCTGGGAGTTGGCAGAAGTTCCAGCGATGTCCAACTCACCATTTCCATATTTCTGTGGGGACCTTATCTCATGTCCTTTGCCGCAGAGAGAGGGACTAACAGCTTCTAACTGCAATTTGGCAAAGGGCAACCACACACGGGAAGTAGCTTCCTTTGACATAACCTTCACATTATTTTCAAGAGTACTTTCCGGCACATTATTTTCACAATTGCCTTCTGAATCTCTGTTCAAGCAGTACATGAAATTACAACTGTCATCCTCCATCAAACAGTCATCAGATTCTGCATGCTCTGTTGAATTGTGGCCCTGAAAGCTCGTATGAGCCACATTATGGTCCATAAGCAGCTTAAGATGCAAATTAATAAAGAAAGTCGGCGCAACAGTAAAAGAAAGAGCAAATGGAGGAAAATTTCTTCGCCTCTTGTCTGAATTAGCAGAAAACTTACATTGACACAAGTGGACTCCCTGGAGGTCCCCCGCCTAGACATCCTCGGCAAACCCTAATATGGAAAAGCTCATGGCAGTTAATTCCCATCATGAAACAAATAAAGCATGTATATACCACGGAGCCCAGCAATACCACAAAAAGGAAAACTTGCAATTACCAAAATGGCAAGTCTAATTATTCCAAATTAAAAAAAACCCTGTCTCAGTATATATATTTAAACCACTTAAGAGATGAATGTATAAAGAATAAACAATTAATAGCACAATGCTACATCCAAACAAAATCTTAAAGAGTCAGCAGAAAGAAAACAACACAGGATAGTTTCTTAAAAAAATGCAAAGGTGAAACAATAACTTCTTCAAAACAAATACACATGTAGAAAATACAAAAAAAAAAATACCTTGGTTGAGGAGTCATCCCAGCAAACAGAAGTAGAGGATACTCCTCCATCTTGAAGAGCCTTAATGCTATCATAAGTGCATTCAGACAGAGGTAATTGCTTTGAAAGCAGACACTTCCTTCTAAGCTTAAAGTCAGTACACACCCATGTAGAATTCTTCACTTCAGCAAAGTTGTAGAATGAAAACACAAACTGCTTTCTGAGATTTTGGATGCAAGAAAATTTGAACCTGACCCAAGTAACTGGCAACAGTGGGTCAGCACGCTTGCCCTGCTCATTAGGCTGATGAAATAGAGTCAGGACCAGGAAGACACAGGCTACAGCCTGCTTTAAACAACCTTCAACCAGGAAATACCTTAGTCCAATAACATTATCGACAAAAAGCATCTCCAAATGAACACTTGGCCACATGGCCATCAGTGTACCATAATGAAGCAAAAATACACCATAAAACAGCCTAAGGTTATCTGCTCCAAATGAGAAATTCAGGATTGAAGTTACTGGGAAGCTTAACTTGAACCTCATTCGTCTTGAATCTATCAATGGAATAGTTAAACTAACCCCTTCATTACCAGTGGACCATAAAGCTCCATCAGGAACCTGCATTGTCAGATACATATCATGTTCTTCCAAACCCCAAAACCCATCAATAGAAGAGGCAAGCAAAGAAACAGATGCTGGTGTGCTACAAGAAACAGGATTGCCAGAAGATGTTGAACACAGTGAGCTTCCAGTCTTGTGAAACCGCCTCCTGTAATAAACAATGGGAAGTTTCCTATCTTTTGAGCAACTGGGACTCTCTGACTCAGACTCCTTGCCCCTTACACCATCAGTAAACCTGTCTCGCAATTTGGACTTACTGGATAATTTGTTATTCTTAAAAATTGCATCTAAACAACCATGGGCATTCTCAACTTCATTAGTCATGAATGGTGGCACAGAAGTCAGGGATAGATCAAATTTTTTCTGTTTCTTCATAGCAGGAAAAGGTGAAGACTTGACCCGAGTAGATTGTGCCAACCATGAGATAATGGGTTCTGAGTCCATGTAGCTACCCATATAGTTATCATCCTCGGTTGAGTTCTCTTTTTCCTTTTCTTTGCTAAACTTCAAGCTTCCTTTTTCCTCATCAAGAAACTTATCTCTTACCCTGGATCTTCTATGTCCAGCCTTACCAGGAACTTCACTGGGGAGCAGCAGGAGTTTAAATCTCTCATTTTCTAGATTAATCCATTCCTCATCACGATCATCATATTTTACATGATGAAGATTTTTTTCTTTGTCATAATCATCCACCAGGCCATAATACCAAGACTGGTCCAAAGGCCAAAAAACTTTGATTCTCCTGTTCAACACCCAATACCAATCCAAGTCTCCCGAGAAAATTTCATAATAATGGCGCCTTTTCCTTGAGTGGCCCCTCACTTTGTGGCGCGTCCTTGGACGTAATGCTCTACCAGTAGCATCAACTAATGAAGATCCGTGACTACCAAAATCCTGCTCAGAAGATAAAAGAAAAGACAACCCATCCGTTGATGCAGTAGATTTTCCATTGGCTGAAAAGCCAGTACAACTAGGATTGAATCGTGAGGATAGCATCATAGCTGCATTCTCTTCTAGATTCTCCTCATCTTCGAGCAAATTATCACATACCCCAACAGAAGAATCCTTCAAAGGCTCAGCTTCTTTTGCGGCACTTCTTTTTTTGTGGGCAGAATCCTTCCTTTTACTGTTATTCCTCTTTGGCTTCTTCAAAGATGAGTCACTCTCATTTACCACAGAATGGCAGACACCACCATCTTCCTCCTTCAAGCACTGAGCCAAACTCGAATTGCTAACCCTAATTGGTTTCTTCGAAGAGGAGTCACCATTGTTTACAACTGAAGAACTAGCATCCCTCTCCGAATACTGATTACAATTTGACTCACTGTTTATTATTTCCTTCTTTAAAGAGGACTCACCATGGTTTATGACCAAATGATTGCCATGCTCACCCTCCTCCTTCAAATGCCTAGACGAATTCAACTTACCATTTCTATTTTCCTTGAAATCATCAAAACCCTTCTTGCATTTGACCTTTGAAGGCTCAATCCGTTCACCTGAATCCTTCGGAGTATCAAACCGAGGATCCAAATCCTGTAGGGAGTTGTCCCTGGTGGCTGAATCATCACCAGTTACCTCTGCTACCTGATCAACTATGCTTGCTTTACTACAAGAGTGTTCCCGTTGCTTCAACATTTGACTAACCTCAACCTTCTTTCGCCCAACAAAACCACGTTTACGCTTTGGGATTCTAATAACAGTATCGTCCAAACTAAACAAAATGCCATTGGAGCCACTACCACTATTATGATTCAAGCCCAACTTTGAGTCCTTCAAATCCTGCAAACCTTGCGCCTCATCTCCACTCCTTTTGCTATTATCAACATTTTTAAGACTACTAATGGACACCGTTTTGCTACTCTTCTTCCTCTTGTTGCTCTTTTCATCATCACCATCCTCTTCACTAATTTTCATCTTCACGACCTTGCCGTGTTGAGACTCCATTGAAATCTTTGATTTATATAGACTCTTAAGATCCAATGATCTCGATCTCTTAGGAATTTCCGCCCCATCGGAATTTCCTATTCTATTTTCCATGAACAATCTGTCAATCCAAACACCAAGACCCAAAACCCCCACTTTTCACATTCCATTGTACATTTTCAGATCTGTAACATCAAAACCACGCCAAAAATTATCAACAATAACTTCAAAAATGGCTTAAAACACACTAAATTATAAACAATAACTTCAAACTCTTAACTATTGCATGTAAGAATTATTCATGAGTGAAATTACAATAATTAACGAAACTAAGAAAATCATGCTCGTACCTGAATCAACATACCACGAAACGTTGATTTCTCAAACCAATTAGGGAGATCACAGGTGCGAAACATGTTTAAGGGTTCGAATCTGATGATTTTAATCGAAACCCTAACAGATTTATCGATTTTACAAATTAATTTGTCGTTAATTTGAAAAGAAAAAAAATTACCGTGAGAGACAGGCGAGAGCTAGGGTTTCTTTTGGTTTCACGAGAGTAAGGGTTTAGATCGAAAATAACAAAAATATATAAAATAAATAAATTCGGATATAGAATGAAAATATATTTAGCTTCCAAATCAAGCTACGTGGCAAGATATTTATCATCCGATTTGGAAGCTGCGGTTGAGATTTTATTATAGTGGTATCGAGTAGAGGAATAATAAATGTACATCGACAATTTCGGGTTAAACGAGAGGTATATTAACGGTCAGGATTCAGGTGTTGGACACGTGGACGGCCAAGAATTAAAATTGATTTGGGAGATTTGTGGTTGCTCAGCGGACTCGATTTTGCTAAAACAATAGTTGATAGAGAAAATAAAGAGTTTTAATTTTAACTTTCCTTTTCCGTATCACTAAACTACCCCCATTTCTTTACAAAATAGCGGAAATGCCATCAAGTTTTTAAGTTCAGCAGGCGCCATAATATAATTTCCATTGAAAACGCGCTTGAGTATACGAGAGTCGAAACACGCTCTAATACCAAAACACGTGTATTTTGAACTGCAAAAAATTCCCGTGACGCGAACTTGAAAGGGCGAGTGGAATGAGTTTGAGAATAAAGGCGGTACTGCAACCGGTACTGAAAAGCTTGTAACTGTATTTGGTGACGTGGTTAAAGAAAGGAAACCAAAAAGAAATGATAACAACACTGTGCGTTTGAGAAATTGATTTTGAAGGCCCAAATGTGTGACTCCACGTTGACACAACAATAAACACGTAGACATTTTTCTTGGAATCTTCTAGTAGACTTCGGGGTGTAACATACGCATGAAAATATCCTAAAATTAGAATTAAAATTTTATATTAATTATGTATTATTTTATTTTTTAATTTAATAACAAATTTGACATAAATTATATTTTAAAAATTTATTTTAATGTCCTAAAATTCAGTGGTCCAACAACTATCAATATTCTTTAGAATGGAACAAATTTTTGGACTAAATTACAATAACATAATACTAGTAAAACGACATAATAAATAATTTAAAAAATTGTAAAATATATTATTTATTTAATAAAATGATTATATAACAATTGCGGGGGATTTTGGCGGAAAACTGCAAATACTGTTAAAACGACGTCGCATCATCGTATGTGTTGTAAATGCAGTTTAAACGACTTCGCAGAATCGTTGTTTTAGTATTTGTTTTCCTTCGCTCGAAGTCGGAAGGACTTGCGAGCATCTGTTCAAATGTTTCACCTCACAGCTTCTTCAGCCCTTCAATTTCCCCTCCGTCAGATCCGACCTGTTAAGTAACACAAATATTTTTTCCATTTTCGCTTTATAAGTGTACAGATGCATCGATAAATAAATTTTCAAAAGCTTCAAATTCTGCTAATATCAACAGCGATCTGGATCCAGATCCAGGAATTCACTGTATTTCGTTGCTAAATAACTCGATTTCATAGCTGCAGAGTTCTAGATCTCGCGTTTTGGCTCCTTAGATCACAACTTACAGGTGAATTAGATTACCGTTTCGTGTATTCATTAGTCGGTCAGTAAATTACCGGAATTATACGATTTGTTTATCATTTTCTAAATTTTCTAAGCAACCAAACAGAAACGGGAAACCTGCAGATTTTTGTGACATATTACGAGTTCATGTAGCGATGTTGCTAAGGAGTAAAGGAAAACTAAGGAAATCATAGATTTATTGTGACAATTAAGTTTAATAGATTGACACCTTCAATTATATGTACTTACAATTCTTATTTATATATTTCATTTGTATTGTCTTTTCAGCGTTTAAAAGCTGAGCAGGAGTGATCTTGGCCTTTTTGGTGGTTTATGTATTGTAGAATTAGAATTTGAAGGCGGAGTGTAAGAAATGCCGGTGAAAGTAGGACAAACGTCGTTTCGGGATCGGACGCAGGAGTTTCAGAGTGTTGCAGAGAGGCTAAGGAAGCCAGTAGTTCCAGGGTCTGCTGGACCAAATGGGCCGAGCAGTAGTTCCAAATGGGATGAACAGAGATCTGCTGTGGCACTTCAGTCTGAGTTCAATCGGAGAGCTTCTAAGATAGGGCTTGGGATTCACCAGACATCGCAGAAGCTGGCAAAACTAGCAAAATGTAAGCATTGGTACTTACTAACTGTTTTATGAGTTTGATTGAGAATTCTGGCTTTGATTATGCACGTACATGTACGGGCAATGGTTTCAATTGTATACAATTGGGATGTCTTTATTCATTAATTAATTTGTGATATATAAAGGCCACAAGTTCTTTGAACACAGTGAGGTAGTCTGCTTATGGCAGTGAAAAGTTTACTAGATTTGTTTTAATTGTTCTAAAGACAATGCTCAGAGCTTGAGGCTTTTAGCAGTTGATTGGTATTGGGATTGGGAGCTTATTGGACCACCTTGGTTGAAAGATGTTGCTACTTTCGTTAATAGCATCTGTGCATACAGCAGTGACACGAAAAGATTATGATTGATTCACACCTTTATTTCTAACCACAAATAATAGAAGTTTTAACTTAGCTACCAAAATTGTATCACAGCCGCTTTAGAGTAAAGAATGAAAGAGTATATACAGATTGTGTTAGAAACAATACAGTTCATGATAGTAAAAGTGCTGGTGAATCATCCTTCTCAGTTGTCTGCACCTAAAATGCACATTGTATAGTATTCATCATTAGTCCGGATTATTTATCATACATTTTAAGGAATCCATAGCATGCAATTACCACTTTGGTAATGCTGATGTCAAATCTTTTACGCTTGTTCCATCCTATTGTTGCATAAAGTAAAGCAATCAGAAAGTTTCCTTGATTTCATCCAGTGGCAAAGAGGACTTCAGTATTTGATGACCCCACCATGGAAATCCAAGAGTTGACGGCTGTCATCAAGCAGGATATTACTGCACTGAACTCTGCAGTGGTAGACCTTCAACTCCTCAGCAACTCCAGAAACAATGGTGGCATCTCTAGTGACACTGCTAGTTATTCAACTACAGTTGTGGATGACCTGAAGAATCGCTTGATGAGTGCCACGAAGGAGTTTAAAGAAGTCCTTACCATGCGAACAGATGTAAGAGCTGGTGTTCTGATTATCATCTTGTTTGGGGCTTCCTAACAGTGGCTTAAAAAATCTTTGATTGCCAGCTTAATTCTTTCAAGGCTAATGCTATGTTAGTGTCTCTGTGTAGAATTTGAAGGTTCATGAGAACAGAAGACAATTGTTTTCTTCCTCTGCGTCCAAGGACTCTACAAATCCCTTTGCCCGTCAGCGCCCTTTGGCTACCAGATCAGCTGCTAGTACGTCAAACTCCCCTCCTCCGTGGGCTAACGGCTCATCATCTTCATCTCAGTTGTTTCCCAGGTAATAGTTTCTTCAGTTGTTTGGTTTATGAGAGGGCCACTTAAAGGTTATCATGTATAATTGATGGAACACAATATAATACTTCAAAGTCTTAAAAAACTTCATTCTAACCATGGGAAACACGTGATTCAACATATCAAACCTAATCATAGCTTCCATTGAAATCTATTAATATATTGTTTGGAAACTTTGAAGTCAAGTGGCAAATATTTTCTTGAATTAAATGGTTGTCAAAGTATTTTTCAAATTTGCAATCTGTCATAACCAGTTCCATCATTTCTTATGTTTAAACATCCTATCTAATATTCGAGTTCTCTCCTTTTTTTTTTTTTTGGTGATGGTAAAAAAGCTAGGATTTATTAATAGTCAGCTAATTTTTCGTTCAATTTCCTTTCACAAGGAGTCTTGTTCTCAAGGTTTCTCCAGTCTTGTTGGTTACTACTAACTTAATTGCAGCTTCTAATGTCATTCCTGGTTTTAAATTTTACAGGAAGCAGGTTGACGGTGAGAGTCAGCCATTATTGCAGCAGCAACAGAACCATCAACAACAACAGCAACAGCAGATTGTACCTTTGCAAGACAGTTACATGCAGAGTAGAGCCGAAGCTCTTCAGAATGTAGAGTCTACCATCCAGGAGCTGGGCAACATTTTTAACCAGTTGGCAACCCTAGTCTCTCAGCAAGGGGAGATTGCTATCAGGTTTCATTTTTTGTTCTAGTGATAACTCTCTTGCTCTTTGTACACCTGGTACTTTATATTCGGATATATAACATGACATGTAGATTATAGTTGTGATAAATTGCATTTATATTCTAGTTATATTTTGACACAACAGATATTATGATTGTTAGTAATCAAAAACTATGTTGTAGTATGTACAGTTGTTAACAGGATTGGATCATAGTTAATGTTCTGAGTAGTGATTGAAATCCAATTGGTTATTATTTTAAGAGGGTTGAGAGTAAAACTTTGGCGAAAAGATGGTTGTGATGGAATAGTGATTAAGTGAATAAGGTCATCAAATAAGTTTTGTTATGTCAAGAATTTTTTATGGAATAAGCAAGTAGCGTTTGGTTCAGTGGTTCTAATTTTAACTAACATATTATTTATGTGTGGTTGCTGCATTACTTTGAAATTCATGGCATCTTGTATTTTCTTGAATGATATTGCCTACCTGAGTGCCCAATGTTTCCATTAGCAGAATGTTTGTCTCATAAGTGTTGAAAATTTTATTCACTGTGGTAACAACATTTTTAAGCATACAACCTATTCTCCCTTGAATCATTTGAAAGAATTCCGGTTTGGTGAGAGACTGCTGCATGTGTATGCTGCAGTTGGAAGTGTAGGTACCCTTTTGTAATTGACAGAAATTATGTTGCAGGATTGATGAGAACATGGATGATACCTTGGCAAATGTGGAGGGGGCACAGGGAGCTTTGCTCAAGTACCTCAACAGTATATCATCAAATAGGTGGCTAATGGTCAAGATATTCTTTGTATTGATATTTTTCCTCATGATTTTCCTATTCTTTGTGGCATAGTCAATGCAGAGAAACAAGTAATTGAAAAGAAGAAATTATAGCGTTCATTTTCACTTTGTGATGAGCCTTTGCTTTTCTTTGCATATACTCTTTCTCCTTCTGGTTTAAGCAACCATTCATCTAGGGAGAGGTATGCTCGCTGCTCCATTTGCCTTCGTATTAGATATATGGATGAATGTTTCAAGTATACACGGTGCTGAAAAGTGTGAGAACTGCACAAACTTTTTCCATTGTCCTGAGGACGTATTAGATACTGTGATTCATTCTTACATTACTGTCCTGCGAGAACTGATTGTGTTGTATCTACAGTCCCTACTGGAGATCTGATGTACAGTTTACCCCCATTTACATTTATTCATTCTCTTTTTGTGAATTAAAAATTATAATATTTCAATGTCAAATATTTTCTATCATAAGAGTTGCTTGGATTTCCAATGCTGTTTATCATGGGGGCATATTTGTGATTGTTGTGTTGTATTCTAATTATAAATATTTATTAGACACTTATAATTATTTTGACAAGGGACTCAACATACCATTAAATCCTTAGTCATATTAGCATACTGAGAAATGTCGCCGCTTACTTGGTGTAATTTGTGTCCGCGTGATAGGAAGGAGGACGAGTCCAAAACAATGGGGTGGTGTCTTCTAGTGTAACTTATTCAATTTGGTGCTTCCAATAAAAAGCTATTGCTTATTAGGATGCGTGAAAATGTTGACGTGTAGGATGTGTTAAAACGCCGACCAACCAATTGAATGTCGTTTGCTTGCGTCAGTCAAAAGAATGAAACGACGCCGTTCCTTCTGATTTCCAAACTGGTTCTGTTTCCTCACCGATCTCCCAGGCTTTGTAAATTTTCAAAAATTATTGCCACAAAACCGAAATATCGATAATTTACAGGTGCTATTTCGTAGAAGCCAACTGGATAAATATCACTCTTTCGTGCTCCTCCCATCACGTTCTCTCTCTACAGGAAGCCCTACCTTTAAAACAAATCGCACAGCTGCAAACGTCGTCGTGAAACACCTCTCTCTTTCCCTTCTAGCCATAATTTTCTCTCTCTCTACAAACTCTTCTCTCCTCTCTTTCTCTTTCGATTCTCTCCTCTTTCTGTTATTTCTTTCTCTTTACAATCTTCCTCGCTCTTCGGAACCCTAGTTTTCAATCATTTAACGATAATTTCTCTGCCATCGCTACCTTGTTTTTCGCATTTTGTACAAATCTTACTGACAATCGTTGTCTGTCTTGGGAATCCTAATCGAATTCTGGATAGATTTTGTCCTATCGTTTGCGGTTGAAAATTTTGGTTTCGGCTTGTTTTCTGGTTGGTTTTAATCGTAATTTGTCGACATCCAGATTTGAAAATTTAGGACAACTTTTCATTCCAGTCCTCCGTTTTTGAACAATTAATATATTGCGCCTCCTATTCTGAACTTTCTTGCCATTTGCACCCCCGTTACTGATCTAGGCAAATTACAGAGAAAAGAAAATGCTCGGTGGTGGCAGGAGAGTCGAGGGATCGATGGCGATCAACAACACGAACGTGTTTGCTGCTCTGGAGACTCTAAGGAAGAAGAAGAAGTCCGATAAAGAGCGCGGGTCGTCAAAAAGCAGCGTCAAAGGGTCTTCTAAATCCCAGCAGCAGCAGAGCAAAGCGCCCGAGGAGCCACAGGTGTTCTGGGCCCCTTCGCCATTAAAAACTAAATCGTGGGCAGATGTCGATGATGATGACGATTATTACGCCACCACGGCTCCTCCCCAGCCCGTCTGGGAATCGTCTGAGGTGCCAGAGAGTCAAGAGGAGAAGCCAAACAATGTTGAGGTGAGATACTGCGTCGAATAATTCTCATATACATGTATAAGCATACGTAGGAATACAGGTATAAGTTTGTATGAATATGTTGGGCGGCTTGACAATTTCAAATCAATTTTTATATTGTAGGATATGATATAGAATTTTAGGATAGAATCTTATAGGAAGCAGTCTGTTTCTAACGTTTTGAACTAGTTTCTAAGATTGTACCCAGTAACCTTATTTAAAATCCAGTGTACTGCTTTTTGTTTTGAAATAGTTTTCATGCTCATTGTTTTTAATAGAAATTTTAATCTTGGGATTGATTTGTGGTATGACTGGTTATTTCTGATTGAAACGGAGGGGAGCAAAGTTTGTGTGTGGATCTGCTTGAATTATATAACGATGTTTTGTGAAGGGAGTTTGAGTCAAATTGTTATCTTTTTGTTATTTTGTTTTGTTTTGATATCTCTCTATCATAACTTGATTATGATGTAAATTTTTATCTCTATAAGAGTTGAGCCTCCATGTCACATCTGATGTGGGGAGAAGTTGTCGGAGACGATGATGATGCTTGTCATGACATACACATTTTGATGGATGACATTAATTAGACGTGACATGGCCAGTTCTATGATAATAGATATCTATTCAGCAAATTTAATATTTTTTTACATATAGGAGATATAATATCTATATGATGGAATCTACAGACAACATTGTTAAAATTTCTAATTCTGTTTATTCTTGCAACTAAATTGTGAATTTTTTTAACCTTTGTATGTGAGGAGACTGTTTCTCATCCTTGTGTTTTAGGGTGGTATTGATACATCTCTCTATCATGCTGTATGCAAGTGATTCTGTGCTCTTTACCATTTGGGATATACCAGTATTAAGATTTTAAATAATCTGAAAGTTCTTTGGGAGCTGTAAAGAATAGTTTTATGGGAATCCTAGAAATTTTCATGGATTGTTGAATTATAGTGTGGTTGGATATTTCAAATTTGTTTTGGATTTTGCATTGGTCAGGAAAAAGCCAGCATGATAAAGAGAGTTAGGTCATTATGTGAGCAGATGGAATTTGTGTGATTGAATGTTGCCCCTACCTTTTACACTGCCCTATTGCTTTTGTACCAATATTTTTTATTTAGCATATTTATATTAGTTGTGTGTTATAGTAATTTGAATGCCCGACTAAATAATTCAATACTTGTTGACCATTTTCACTTTGGGATTGCAGGAAAGTGAAAGTGAAGAAGATATCCTAGATGAAGGTGATGATGATGTTGAGGAAGAGCACGACCATGAACCTGAGGTTCCAGTGCACCATGAGCCAGTGGTGAAGCCTCCAGAAGTTTCTGTGGCACCTAAGGAGGCAGAAAGGCAACTCTCAAAAAAGGAGAGGAAAAAAAAGGAACTGGCAGAGCTTGAGGCTCTTCTAGCTGATTTTGGAGTTGCCCCCAAAGAAAGCAGCAATGGCCAAAATGAATCACGTGGTAATTTAGACCAGTTATCTGCTATAAATAATTTTTTAGCTTCTAATTTTCCAAGTCAAGGATTATGTCAATGCTACCTATCCATGGCAGATTGAGAAGTTCTCTCTCTCTGTTGCTTACAGTAATTTTTCTGCACCTAGTCATAAAAATATGCGATCCTTGACCTTTCCTGTGAAAAATGAATCCATCCCCTAAGTTGATGATAAAAATATCTCTCACGAACTCAAAATGTCTCTCTCTCTCTTTTTGTTCTGTCATTCTTGCGGTTAACTCTTGAGTTAGAAAATTTAAAAGAATTTTGTGGAACCCTCTCCTCTGTCACTCATCTTTCCCTTCCATGCAAAAAACACATGCATGCTTTAAAGTTAACATGTGCAACAAGCACACTTTCATGAACCACAACCACTCAGAAGATTATGATTAACTGTTATAGTCTCTTTTTAACTAAAATTACCTCTTTGATGATTTTATTGATTAAAAATTGCTTGTCTAGTTATGTTACTCATTATTATCTTAACTTGCAGGAGACATGAAAGATGAGGAGCCCAATGGAAAGGAAGAGAAGAAGGAAAATGCACCTGGGGAATCCAAAAGTGCTAAAAAGAAGAAAAAGAAGGACAAATCTTTGAAGGATGTGAAAGAAACCCAGGATCAGCCTAATAATTCGGATGTCACTAATGGCCCAGATGAAGCTGCTGAAGCTGAACAGGTAGAGGAGGATGCATCTACTGTTGTTGTGAAAGAACGGCTAAAGAAGATGGCATCTTCGAAGAAGAAGAAATCTAGTAAAGAGATGGATGCTGCTGCAAAAGCAGCTGCTCAAGAGGCTGCTGCAAGAAGTGCAAGACTTGCAGCAGCAAAGAAAAAAGAGAAGAACCATTATAACCAGCAGCCAGTGCGGTAAAGGCCTCTTGTCTTGGGGCAGATATATGAACCCTTATGTCTCGTTGTTCATACACTAGACAATGCGAAATAAACCATGGAATGTTGCCTCTGGTTCCGTGAGAGATGACATTTTAGTTGTATTCCTGTGGACTAAAAGAAAGATCTGTATTAGCTTTTTGGGTCTTATAGTTATCATTGGGCACGTTGTTTTGACAGTTTTGTTTATGAAAATTCTTACTTGGACAGCACTTGTTCATAAACTGTATTGCTCTTCAAACGCTCATATTTACTGAGTTCCTGTGAATGGACGGTCAAGATGAGAAATATTGTGATTTTGTTTTGAATTCGTTGCACTAGCTTTTGTTTGGAAGAAATTAGAATTTCATTTTGTGCCTCCCTTCCTGCCTTCGTGCCTTGGGCTGAGAAGCAAATAGTATTGTATGTGCTGCTTCAAGAGTATGGATTTTACTTCGCTGGTCATACCTATATTTTATGCCTACTGGAAGATCAGGTTCTTATTTTATCGTAGCAGAAAAATCCCCCAATTAAGGGAACAATGCCGGACTACACAGCCACGGGTTTGAACCCTGGCAGGCGATGAGTCGATGGTTTATTAATTTGTAATTGATCTTATCTACAAACATGCTTAAAATTATTATGTTCTTATTTAAATTTAGAACACAGCAACTAAAGAATTTGCTGAGCATCAACGTCCATTTTGCATGCCGAACAAAGCTGCGATCATTTACGAATATAAGTGTGTGAGATTCTTATTATATTCGATTTTTTGTATGGAGTTTTCCACTAAAAATAATAAAAATGTTATTACCAAAATCTCCAGGGATCTTTCTATGGAGGACCATAGTTATCTGTTCGGAGGCAGAAGGCGAAAAGAGCCCACAGTTCTTCCCAAGGAAGGTACTATCCACAGTACTTCCCAAGTAAGGTACCATCTGCATCAACCAAAAGAAAGAAACATGAATTCAATTACTTAACAACCCCATTATTCATGAGTGTAGCGCGTAGGGAGAGAGAAATAGGGACCTTGTTCCACTGCTTGCTTGCTGAGAGTTGAAGCATTTAGAGAGGTGTAGATAACCTGCAATAAAATTTTTTGCAGAGTTGAATGAGAAGTCCCCAAGTGCCAAAAATGCACAACCACAAAAGCTAATTTGAATATGTCTTTAGTACAGCAAGTGTTCACTACATGGGCACAACAAAAACTGGTTCGTCCATTGTAAGTGCCAAACATTCTCTCTTTCTCCATCATGTTAAAATTATATTGGCTGAGAAATCTAGGTAACTCATCAATGAGCTGAGCTGTTTTATTTCTTTGAATCTAATAAAAAAGAGAATTCAGAAGCTCTTGAACACTCTGTATATGTATCTCAATAGAATTGCAACATCAGTACTAATTGGGGCGTTGAAAAGGGACTAAAATTAAAATTGAGAAAAGCAACATGCCTGGAATACGAAGAATAGTCTAACGGAAAAAAGATTAATTTTTATACCCTCTCGTTCCACCATGATTTTGCTATTGAAGAAGAAAATACTTACAAGATTGGTGGGTGATTTCCGAACAAGATATTCATAATACCAGCATGGTTCACCATCAACCTGAAAGAGAAAAAAAATTAGAGACCAAATCCACATGCACACACCAAGATGGATTTGCTTGCATGCATATGTAACCATGTGCTTGCAAGGTAAACATAGATTATTTTCCCCATGTTAACCATTTTATTGGTTCAATTATGGAACCCAAAACCTTGAAGAAAGGTTTTAGAGCTTACTTCGCTATTATGTGCATCAAGAACAAAACTCTCATCCATGCGCTGACTTGAGGTGACTGGCTGCAGAGTGATGCAGCTTGTTAAATCAGCATTGCTCCAATGAGTTTAAAACCGTGAATAGTGTGGTACATAAAACTTTAGATGAGTTTGGCAGAGAGGGGACAATCTTTGTTTATATTGAAGATTCTCATTAGATTTGTATTACACTGGTGATGAGGTTTCACATTATAATTGGGTCAAAATTCTACAATTAGCAAATTTCTTGTCCCTTAATAGTCCAAAACCGAGTATGAAACAAATTATTTATGTTCATGATGGAAATAGAAGGGTTTATTGCAAGAGACGGGCAAATCTTTACCCATGCGGACTTTTCAGACGAAACAGGATCAGCAACATCTTTTGCACTCCATTTACTTGTCTCCTTTGATTTTAAGAGCTGCAAATTTGGTGGGTCTATCTGAAACAAAGGACACAAATTCATAAAACTGGAAGGGGTAATCAATGGGGACGCTATACATGTTTGTGTCATAAGTTACTGAAACAGAAATGATGAGATTATGATAGTGTCAACACACTCGGACACGAGATGCAGGCATGCAGTAGCTGTATCATATTCAAAAGTAAAAGCCTCAGATAAAATTGGAATGCGGGGATATATATTTATGGAAGTTGCAAGCTGGTTGGAATTTCATCATTCTAGTAGCAGAGAGAGACAGAAAATTATAACTTACGTGACAGTAGAGAAACAGATGAATAGCGTTCCGGTTTTCTGGATTTCGCTCTTCAAGAAAGTGCACAAGCTATAAGGAACGGAACAGTTAGCCTTTGCAGAGATAATTCTGAAGAAAATAGTAATCTTTAACGTAGGCCAAAATCTCAGAATATGAAGGAATATTTTGACATATCCTAAACCATCCTCCTATCCAACACCACAATCATGCAATCTCAGTGAGGAAAAGCTCATTCCAAAGTCTGGTTTTTGTTGCTGATAACAACAAACCATTTAAAGAGGAACTTCTTAGATGGCAACTCCATCGGGTACAAATAAGTGTAAACATTTATTTCCTCAGCCATTGAAGTAAGCCATTTTCACATCCTCCCCGGCGATGCATCCTTCAGCAGAATTATTATAACGTTTGAAAGCAATAAAATACAGCAAAAATCAAGTGATTCTTGGAAAATTTATAAGCATGATCACAAATTTGCATGACGGGTATCTCATGGGTAACTAGAAAACAGTAGGATAATTAGTTGACGATGATGTTTCCAGGCCAAAATTCTAATAGCATGAAAAGACAATAGCCCATTTTGTGAATGGGTTTCGAAGATGAACATGCACACACTATTTTCCTTTCTTGTAACCTACAACTCCTCTGGCTTTGCACATTGTGGAAAATGGGGGACTATTCTGTGATTAATAACAATGTGAAGGACATCAATGAAAATATCCCCAAGATATGGTTTCTCTGCATGTCGGTACATGTTGTTTAAAATGTTGCCACGTCTGGAAAAAGAAATAAAATGGAGGTCTATTTTAAACGAGCTCAAGATTAGCAAATGACGAGTGTAGAATATAGTATTTGGGTTTCCAAACGGATCCCAAACTGCACGGATTCCAAGTAAACGTCTTTGCTTCTGTACTCAAGAGCTCTACTATTTTTTTTTTTAAACCTCCCCATTTCTGCAGAGATCTCTTCGATAGTCAGCTTTTTCGCCTCTTAAGATCGGTAAATTTTAATTTTTTGGGTTTGTTTGATTTTTACTTGTACGATCTTGAAATCGTGATGTAATATCGATCGTGATTTATAGTTGCTATTCGGTACAGGGTTTGATTTAACAGTTGCTCGTTGGAATTCTGTTTGTTTCTTCCTTGATCAAGTGTTTTCTGTTTTGAGAGTTGAATGGAATAACAGATTTAGGCTTAGATTCTTATCACTTGTTCCTTCTAATTTGATAATTTCGCTTTTTCTGAGTTGGTTTTTGTGAAGTCGTTGATTTAATCACTAAAACGTGAAAATACCTTATCAGCCATTAACAGTGGGAAAAAGTAGTGAAGAAATTAGGTTAATCAGGTATATTCCTTGCTAGGGGTGCGCTTGGAAGCATTTCCTGCAATAGAACTTTTTACATTTCTAAGGGCAATTGATGCTTCTCTAGAAAGAATACTGACATATTCTAGGTCGTGGGACTCTTTTACCTATTTCGTCTGAGCACTATGACATAAATGAAGATTTTTTTGGCTATGTGGAAGTGCTATCAGTAGTTCCAAAGCACTCGTACATGCACCCTATGATATTCTCATTGTGTTTCTGTTGTGAGAGAAATGTATGATATAGTTCAGAGTTTGATTTGGTTTGACCACCACAAGCATCTTGATATGATACTGTTTGTTCTAAGTCATGCAATGGACATGAAAACATTTTTCTTTTTTTTTTTTTTGGCTAGAGAAAAAGCATGATTATTGGCTGAGACTTTTGCAGTTATACGATTTTATTGATGACAATGAGAACTTAAGACTAATTGAGAAAAAGAACACTGCTTTATGATACCTTTACTAGTTTACTTAAGTTTTAACTTTAGTGATATTATTACATGAATAAGTAGCAGGTGTTTTTTTAATGAAATGAGATTCATGCATTTAGTTGGGTGGCAAGTTCCTTTGTCATATGAATGGAATTTGTGCTGCATGCACTATTGTCTTTTTCATTTTTATTTTCTTATTGACACTGATTTTATTTTTATTTTTATTTTTATTTTGTGGAATGAAGCAATGAAGCCGGGAGTTTCCTCTTTAAATCCATATGCAGCATCATATATACCACTCTCCAAAAGAGAGGCATTTGATAGAATTGAACCCACCATAAAGGATTCCAAGAGTGGCAATGATGTCTGGTATGCACATCCTGGTCGTGTAACAGATAACCAGCATCGTAGCAAAGTTTCTCTCGATTCCATTATGCAGGGTGCTCAAAAACTCCCCATTCCTGAAGTGTCTACAGGAAAAAGCCACCCTGTCCATGGATCTTATGGTTCATCAAGTAAGCGGGTAATGGATGAAGAATTTGACATGGATTTGGAATATTTGCAGATGTCATTTCCTGGTTTATCTGATCAGTCTCTCATTGATGTGTATTTGGCAAACAAGGGTGACTTGGAAGCAACTTTTGACATGCTAGCCCAACTTGAGGTAAACTTTGATGGTTTATAACCACTGAAAGTTGTTAAATATCATTCCTTCAGTTGATTCATGGTGTTTTATCTACTTCTTCACTTGTCTTGGGGGAGAGAATGAGCTTTTCATCTGATGCTTGCTTACCTGTAACACAACACATCATATTATGAAGGTTGCTATCTCGTTGCCAAAGTAAATTAATCGAATAGCATGAATGTGTCCGGATTCTTCTACTAAACAGGAGATGTCTATGCGGTGTTACTTCATGTTTGCTTGATGAATAGAGGTGACAGGAGAAGGGCTACGTGCCTGAACTCCATTGAGGCATTAATTTTACATTTATGAGCTGTTTAGTGTTGTTTTAGTTTACAAGAACAACACCTCCCACAACTGTGATCTATATATGACTGATGAAAGTAATACATATTTTTTCTTTTGAATATTCTTGCTTTATATGATTTTATCGAATAGTGAATGTGTATTTGTATCTTTTGTACCTTTGATTTAGCTAAAACTTGATTTATCTCATATTTGCTTCTTTCGTACTATTGTTAGTAGTTAAAGTAAGCAGTTGCCTATGGTAGTTGAATGGTTGTTAACTACAAGGAAAATGCTATGCTTTTGGCTTGGTTATGGTGGGACCATTTTGTTATCTGTTATGTTTAGGTGTTTAATTTAATCAGTAAATGTTCCTGCTTCATGGGGAGTTGAAGTCAGAGGCTGTCATAGAAGTATATCAGAGTTACTGTTTTTAAATTATTATCATTTGTTTTCCCCTCTTGTGAACTTAGCTTAGTTTATGCGGCTCTTTACCTTTCAGTCATTCTAAGAGTGGATTTTTTTGTGTTGCAGTTTGACACTGTTGACTCTTCTGAAAATCTACCAGATACTTTGGACATTGGTGATGTTTCTGAATCTGGGTCTTCATCCGAGTGTGGATCTGTGAAACTCAAGAATGCGGTAGGTGCAGCCAGTGCCTCATCTTCTGGTCCTTCTGGCTCAGCGGTTGTCTCTTGATTGATTTTTTAAGAGACAAGTCAGATGTGTTTCCGTTTGGCCCTTTTTTTTTTCCCCCTTTTTAACCTTTTACAAGTTGTGGATAAGAAGAATGTAATTAGGTGGTCTTTACTTAGAGGTTAGAAGCATCGAACATGTAATGTTTGGTTATGGTTGTATAGTTGCAATGTGCTTGTGTCCTAAGCTTTTTTTTCTTTTCTGGCTTAATGCTTTTGCTAGATGGGTCGAAAGCCCCCTTCTGCAATTATCATGCAAATTGTGGTTCTTTCATATTCCAGTGATCTTTCGTTGTTGGTCTTGATTTGATTTGAAAGCATATGACCCAAAGACGATATCATGTTGATGTCGTATAGCTCTGTCTCACTATTATACCAAAAGTTTGGCGTATAACGGTTGAGAATTTGTGCATTTTTTGAACCTGATCAATCTTCTTCATGTTGTTGAAGACAGCTTTCATGTTCCTAAGATGAAAGGATGCTGTGTGTTTGGCTGACAATATACAGTTTTGTCATTCAGCAATCAACTGATGAATTCTAAGACGTTTTGTTTAGTAAAATTTAAGGGATTTGTTATGTGTGTGTGTGTGTATATATATATATATATATATGTATGTATGTATATGAGGTTCTTAAGCCTTAACCGTTTCCCTCCCAGAATACCGTTCAGGACAGCTTCCGACCGCCACGTATGACTAATGGTCTTGGGAATTGCTGACGTGGCATTTTCGGTGCTTTTACGACAAAGGAAAACCGAAAACAATAGACAAAAACTGAACGTCAATTCTTTATTTTTTTTATTTTTTTATTTTTAATTATTTAAGACCAAACACCGAGGAACACAAGGAAATGTCAATTCCGTTCCTCTCGGTTGTTAAAATTAAACGCATGTCCTGGTCAGACGTTGTCGTTAACATCGAAAACATTAGACAGAAAGATTCTTTCTTTTCGATTATTGTTTGAATCCCAGATCAGTGAACAGATAAACAAAATCAACCAGAAAGTTATTCTT